>CAUDMG010001333.1:282305-309805 GCA_958450375.1 Homarus gammarus
TTGTTTTTGTTCTATCATTTAAATTAAGGTATATAACTTGTTACCTGTAGAGTGACTGATACCTATATTAACCTCTTAACTATATTATAAAACCATATAGCATTATAATCCTTATATCAAAAGCCTAAAAGTTTTATAATACCTAAATAAAAATCTTCACTGTTATGTAACCTCGACATATAAGGCTTCAGAGTCTTATAATACCTATATATTAAACTTTACTGTTATATAACCCCTATATATCAAGCCTCAAGATTCTATATAAAGCCTCAGAGTTTTATAGTTCATGCATATAAGACTCATAAGGTGTGTTTATGGTGCGTGGTTAATTGACGTATATACCTGGTAATTAGGAGCAGGTGAGTTAATGTTTCATGGTGGAGGTGGTGGTGGTAGTAGTGGTGGTTGCGATGGTGGTGGCTAGGAGCAGGTGGTAGGGTTGATAGTGGTGGTTGTGGTAGTGGTGACTGGTGGTAGTAGTAGTAGTAGTAGTAGTAAGTTACTTTATCCTCCCCGGAAGATTCTTTGGTGAGTCCTTTCCTGAGCCTTCAAGATGGTAGAGAGCCTTGGAGGAGGAGGAGGAGGAAGAGGAGCAGGAGGAGGAAGAGGAGGAGGAGGAGGAGGAGGAGGAGGAGGATTAGGAGGAGGAAGATTGAAGAGGCTGAAAGAGAAGGACAAACACCCCCCCCCCCTCTCTCTCCCCAACACACACACACACACTGACCCATACCTCTCAGTTGGACATAATGACTAATTTGCTTGGAAACTACATCTTTAACCTCAATGGAATGTAGAGAGTACAAATCCATTACTGCGGCCTTGTACTCACGACTAACGCATTCAGAGTACCATTGAGGAGCATTAGGTGAAAGATGTACTATCTCTAGGATTACTTAAACGACTCTTGTATTTTGATTTACTACTACTACTACTACTACTACTACTACTACTACTACTATTATACCCCCCCTCAAAAAAAAAAAGCTCCCTACTTCACCAAATCAATTTCAATGTATCACTAAACATTATCAATCAATTCCCAGCACTATGAAAGTTTCTATGGGTACAAAACAGATTCTACCTTGTACTAGACATTTCACTGTGTCTCGTAATAATGGTGTTGCCTCAAGCTAGTACTGACTGCACGATCCTCTTATCTTAGTTCATGCGGAGCTCATCAGTTAAACTACCATAGTTATCTAGTTAATATACCAAATACCTTAATCACCCCTGTATTCACTTCTCTAGTTAATAGAAAAGAAATATTGAGTTTATTCTATAATATTATCGAATTAACTATCAGAATTACATAGAAACAAGCTGGTTAGATGGTTAGGGTTAGTTATTTATGTAAAGGTATATTCTACAGTAGGTGAAGTTACGTATTTAAATCACCAAGATGAACAATATATTCATAAGTTGGTCACGGTGATTAGCTAGTAGGCCTGTCGTCTCGTAAGTAAGTCTGAAACATCTTTTTATGAGTTAATCTGACACCTGCTATCACACGAGTCATTCTTACACACACATACACACACACACACACACACACACATTTGCTGTCACCATGTCACCCTTGAACAATATTATCTGGAGGGTTATATTCACGACAGACAGACAGAGAGACAGACAGACAGACAGACCATGGGTGGATGCCAGACACACACAAGGACGCCTATTATGTAAGTCATAACACCTTACGCTGCCCCATATATCAGGGGGAAGGGGGAAGGGGGGAGGGGGGAGGGGGAGGGGGAGGGGGAGGGGGTGCTTACCTATAATAGTGGTGTGGAAGGTTTACCTGGTCACGAACACTACCAACTCCTCCCCCCCCCACTCCCCCTCTCCCCTTCCCCGTACCCTAAATAACCCCCTCTCTCCCCCTTTCCCCTCTCTTTTTACCCCCCTCCCCTCTCCTTACCCCCTTCCCTCCTCCTTCCCCACAATCGAGTGACCTTACCTCTTTGCATCTTGTGCAAGTTGAAGACGTTCTTGGCCAGTTGCAACATTGTATATCTGAACCCTTTCTGTGTGTGTGTGTGTGTGTGTGTGTGTGTGTGTGTGTGTGTGTGATAATGTACACATACACACATGACGGCTACTGTGTACGTCAGAGTATAGAAGAGGCAACTAATAACAGGACTATATGTAAGTTTTGTTCCTCTCTCTCTCTCTCTCTCTCTCTCTCTCTCTCTCTCTCTCTCTCTCTCTCTCACTCCAGTTATATGCAGGCAGCTGGTGTTCCTAGCCTTCAGAGACCACCTCCATATAACGGATTACAGGGAGAGAGAGACGTCCGCTGTATGAAGGTTTCCATGACAAGATAAAAACTTACCTGAAGGGACACACACCTGTAATATTACTCTATGGAGGTTAAATACCTAACCTAACCTAACCTAACCTAACCTAACCTAATCTAATCTAACCTAACCTAACCTAACCTAACCTAACCTAACCTAACCTAACCTAACCTAGCCTAACCTAACCTAACCTAACCTAATCTAACCTAACCTAACCTAACCTAATCTAACCTAACCTAACCTAACCTAATCTAACCTAACCTAACCTAACCTAACCTAATCTAACCTAACCTAATCTAACCTAACCTAACCTAACCTAACCTAACAGACGTCACTGGATTAGAATCTCTAGACCAATCAACGCCTCGCTGTGTCGTGTGGTGAGGTCATTAGTCACGTGACGCAGGTTAACGCCATGTGGTGGTAGGGGTGGTGGTAGGGGGTGGGGGTGGTGGTGGGGGGTGTATCATATGGGGTAGTATGAGAGGGGGGAGGGGGATATGCCATGTGGGGGGGGGGAAGGAGAGGGGGGTGGGGGGAAAGGTTGTTTAGTGGGTCGTGACAGAGATGACCTGACCGCCTGTCCACCATCCAAGGTCAACCGTTAGTAATAAAGAGAAAGCGAAGAGTTACCACACTATTATATATTAATGTTGTTTATGACGAATGTTGGTATTAAGACGATATGTGAATGATGATGTTAAGAAGGTGTAGGAGAATGTGTGTTGATGGTAGAGGGTTTTTCTGTCGAAGTTTACATACATACATACACATTCATACATACATACATATATACATACATACATACATATCAACACACACACACACATACAATAATATCTTGGCTATGAGGTAGATGGGAGTTGTGGAGGGAGGGAGGCACAGGGAAAGGAGACAAGGAGAGGAAAGAGAAGCAAGGAGAGAAAAATAGAAGGAGGGAAGCTATGATTTAAGCGTATAAACTGGAATATATTGTTAAATTAAGGTGATATAACTAACTTAACTAAGGTACTTTAACTATCAAATAACGAAAAAAGTCGAAGTAATTGTTTTAAGTTAGATAAATTTACATATAGACGTTAAAAGATAAACATTAACTAGGGAATATATCTGTTGAAGTGCGAAGACCTTACCCAACGCCATCATCCAATTATAGTTCGTAATCCACTCAATAGATGGCGATGTCCCTTAATAATTATTTTCTTCATAAATTTGACAACTATTTATAGGAATCGAATAGACATTTATTTATTGTATTATCCCTTATGTTGAGTGTCGTAGTTAATGTTAATGTATTAGGTAGAGACGAGGACATCTGACTGGTGTTGTCGACGACCAGAAAAACAACTCGACGAATGAACTACTTGGTGTTAACATTACGGTGTCGGTGGCCGGTAATAAAGTCACAGGAAAAAAAGTCACAGAAAAAAAGTCACAGAAAAACAGTCACAATTTTGGCTTGGAAAAAAAGTCATCAATCCCAGTCCTGATGGTCAATGTAGGTAAATACTAATAATACTCGTGTATGTTTGGGTAAAGGCTAATGACATAATGCTTCTTTGAACTCAAGACAGAAGAATTTTAATAGGACTGATAACTAATCTTCAAGTGAAATTAACTAGGGTGTCTAATCTTCAGATAATCTAATTATTCCCTGTAATTCAGCCATATCTCTTAACTAATTATGTACCGAACAGTAATTAGTCGCAAAATACAAACACGACATAGAACTCATCAGATAATTAATAAAGACTAATTAACAGGTGATCGGGTAAAGGAATATAGCACCAATGGTAACTTGTCATTAAGCGTGTTTGAGGGAGGGAGGTGTGGGGGGGAGGGAGGGAGGTGAGGGAGGTGTGGGGGGGGAGGGGAGGTAGGGAGGTAGGGAGGAGGGAGGTAGGTAGGGAGGGGAGGAGGAAAATGTACTTCGTAGATATAGGATTGGAACACACACACACACACACACGTACTCGCACACAGACACACACACACACACACACACACGCACGCACACACACGCACACACACACACACACACACTCAGGGGTTAAAGTCATCCGGGTTATATTAATGATGTATGACCTCATTATCTCCGCCACCTACTGAGGGAACACGCACATCACCTTGTACCTGGACTGTGACTCTGATTCTTAGAGATTCTTACGAGATATTATTCTATTTTGCCTTAACTCTGGTTGCTATGGTTACTGAAGAGCCTTAACTCTGGTTGCCATGGTTACTGAAGAGCCTTAACTCTGGTTGCTATGGTTACTGAAGAGCCTTAACTCTGGTTGCCATGGTTACTGAAGAGCCTTAACTCTGGTTGCCATGGTTACTGAAGAGCCTTAACTCTGGTTGCTATGGTTACTGAAGAGCCTTAACTCTGGTTGCCATGGTTACTGAAGAGCCTCAACTCTGGTTGCTATGGTTACTGAAGAGCCTTAACTCTGGTTGCCATGGTTACTGAAGAGCCTTAACTCTGGTTGCCATGGTTACTGAAGAGCCTTAACTCTGGTTGCTATGGTTACTGAAGAGCCTTAACTCTGGTTGCCATGGTTACTGAAGAGCCTTAACTCTGGTTGCCATGGTTACTGAAGAGCCTTAACTCTGGTTGCCATGGTAACTGATGGTATATTCTTACCTATGGACAGTAATCATAACATAACACCCATCTATTGTTATCATGTGTAATATCTACCTGTCTTAATTACACCTCACAGGTATAACACATAACAAAGAACAAGTGGTTTTATATATATGAATTTAAAACAAGATTTGAGTTATGGAAGATGGATAAACCCAGCATCAAATGTCCTCTTCAAAGTGAATTAAAACAAAAATATCTTTCCCACACACTCTGAGAAATAATAATATGCTGCAATCAGGTACCTAACTCACACTCAGAACAGGTTATATGAAAAATTTCCACCAATAACGAACGCTATATCAACACGTAGGTTATAAATTGATGGGGGGTAACGAATGTATTGTTTGGGGGCCTCTTCTTTCACCTCCTGTAGAAGGCCCTGTGTGTTCCTCTGTCGCCCACACCAGCAGGAGGAGGAGGAGGGGGCTGTCTTGCTGCCTTTTGCGGATTCAAGGAGAGAGAGAGAGAGAGAGAGAGAGAGAGAGAGAGAGAGAGAGAGAGAGAGAGACGTGATCTGAAGGTGTAATCTAGGTAATGGTGTCAGAAACCAGTTATCTGACTAAGGTGTTTTACTAATAGCAAGTGTGTGTGTGTGTATGCACGCGTTTTTATATACAGTATATGTGTGTGTTTGTGTATGTGTGTGTGTGTGTGTATGTGTGTGTGTGTGTGTGTGTGTGTGAGTGTGTGTGTGTGTGTGTGTGTACGTCAACTAGCACCCCTTTATTGATTCCTTCCGTGAGAGTGACTTTATCTACCTTAATTCAGTATAATATTTATCTATAATTATCTCTTAAATTCCCGTATAATGACTAACTATAACACGAAGGAA
Source organism: Homarus gammarus (assembly GCA_958450375.1). Lineage (NCBI taxonomy): Eukaryota > Metazoa > Arthropoda > Malacostraca > Decapoda > Nephropidae > Homarus > Homarus gammarus. Next base: position 288,088 of record CAUDMG010001333.1, read on the forward strand.
TATAATTATGTTTATTATTATTATTATTTTATCCTGGTTATAGTGATGTTGTACCTTTAATTAACGGGTATATATTTTAATGGGTATTATAGTTCGTTATATGGAGGTTTTTTCATATCTTATGGTCTTTGATATAACGGATTATTTAGTCCTGATATGGAAAGGAATTTTGTTGTTGTGGGTCGTATTTATTGACTACCACAACAACTACACCTTACTACCACTACCATCACGACCATCACCTACTACCACCTACCACCACCCTCACCTATCTTCCCGAACCCACAACCTCTGCCTCACCACCACCCCTCACCACCCCTCATCCCCCTCACCACCCTCATCCCCCTCATTCCCCTCACCCCCCTCACTCCCCTCATTTAACCATAGCATTATACTCCCCCCATAGATCTGTTCAGTGCACGACCTTATAATTTCGATCTTAATCACACACACACACACACACACACACACACACACAATTGGTCACATCAATATATTTTATAAACTATTAATTTCAACAAGAGAAACTTTTATATTTTTTGTACTTTTTTTTTTTTTAGTACGAAATGTAAAGACGTAAATTATCTTAACTTTTTTTGTGTTTAGATTTAAAAGTAGTTTACCCCCTTCACACTTGAGATAATCCTAAGAGTCATGGTACTTGAGGATCTTCAGTGACTTTGAGTTCCACCTCCAGCTAATACTCCAAACATTAACATCAATCCTCAGAAATCTTATATAAAAAAAACGATTTTTTTTTTTAATTTATTTTTTTGCTTGATATAACTTTTTATTTTATCACTTGAGAAACGTTTTTTTGTTTTTATCTCTGAAGGAACGTTTTTATGTTTCTCTTATCTGTTTATCATGATATATTATCTACGTCTTCTTAGCATCATTATATCATATAAATTCTCAATATTTCTCATGTCTCTTACTCAATACCTGCCTCCATGCTCACCTGCGATAGAGGAGTCCCATTTTTTTACACCATAGGAATCTCTCCAAATTGCACATCCTCCCAGACACCATGTTATCGTGTCTCTCCCAGTCATCATTCTGTTATCTCTGTTATCTTAGTACTTGATGTCCTGCCCCTCTCTCTCTCTCCTCGTGTGTGGTTCCTTGGTGTAATCTAACCTCACATATTATTACTGAATATTGAAGGAGTTTATAATACTGGGAATTAGTACATATTTCTTATTGGATAAATTCTCCTTCTACTACAGTCTGGTAATGTTATAAAGTATCACTACACCTTAAGTAATGTCTTTAAGTGTTTAAGTTAATAAATTCACCTGTGATTAACGATTAAAAATTATAAGAAATAGAATTTATATACTTTTATTTTCTAGTTCTTAACATATTATTGTCTTATCTGATAAACACCTGGAGAGTTAATTAACCCAAAAAGGGATCATATATATCATGTATATTTGTCAAATCAAATCCCAAATTATGTACAGGTAAATGATTCAGGTAGGAGGGGCTGAACTAACTCACGGGTTCGAGACAGTATCGATGTGTGAGTGAGACTTTATACCTCATCACCTGAGAGAGAGAGAGAGAGAGAGAGAGAGAGAGAGAGAGAGAGAGAGAGAGTAGAAGTGAGACAGTAGAATGAGACACTGAACGGTAATATAAAGTCCAATTGAACTAACTCTCGGATCGACGTTTAGTGAGAGAGAGAGAGAGAGAGAGAGAGAGAGAGAGAGAACAGTGAGTGATTTCATTGTAAGATTGACCAAGTAAATATACCTTACTCTTCACACTACGTTTGTGAATCCTCTTACAACCTCGGGTGAGTGTCGGGCTCTTACACTGTCGACTCCCATCTTTTTTACATCGATTTTATTTTTTTTAATTTTTTACATATTTACAGAATAGCAGATGTAGATATAAGTAATGTAGGTTAACTTACAGTAAAAGTAAACATGAATGGTAGGAATAGTTAGGAAAAAAAAGATGAAATTTAACCCCCTGTTATATACCAAGTCAAGATAGGCGTCCATAAACCACTTAAAACTGACAGACAGACAGACGGAGAAATTTCACCACCGCATAAAAATAAAATACCTTCACCTCTACTGGCAGACATAAGGAAGGTAGATTTCACCCCTTGGAAGCTCCCTAATGGCAGATCCTTTAAGAAATTTGATCATGAATGGGAGAAAATGGACTCATGGGAAAGTTAGTATCGTGTGTGCTGTTGTCTTTGTAATGGGAATCTTGCGTGACAGATACCTAAATGAATCTTCCTTACTATACTTGGTTCATGCTCCTTGACTGCTCGTGAGGATGTATTGGTACTGTGTGGGGTGTGGGGGTGGGTGTGGGGGTGGTGGAGTGGGTGTGGAGGTGGTGAGGTGTGTGTGTGTGGGGGGTGGAGTGGTGTGTGTGGGGTTGGTGGTGTGTGTGTGTGTGTGTGTAATGTGTGCGTGTGTGTATAAATATCTCGCTGATAACATTAATTACACTCAGGTACGGTATACATAGGAGGGTATATTCTTGCCTAATACCTGTAATTCCCCTAGAAACTACTCACGACGGGGTGTAAAAGTTCCCCCACCGTCACGTATTTTTCCCCCACCACCCACTGACCGCTATCAATAAAAACAACGGGACTGATCCAGAAATTTCAGAATCTCCCCCCAGAAAAAGTTCCTAGGTGGGGGGGGGGGGGGGGGGGGGGGGGGAGGGTGTATTTGCATATAAGGAAGCATTTTTTTTTTGTATATAGTGAAATTTTCGCTATAAAACCGTGTATAAAACGATTTTTGGGGTTAATATAGAGTATTGTTAATTTACATACTTGGCTCCTCCCACTAATATGACGTATGGTTTCGTGATTGGATAATATGACTGTATCAACTATGGAAAGACATTTTAACCAGTCTACTGCCAATCACAAGCTACGACGAGAGAAAGAGGTCGGAGCTATTTGACGAAGAAAAGAAAAGACGATATTCAAAAATAGACAGAGAAATTGTGACAGGTATATCCATTCACTCAGAAAAAACCCAGACAGCATTGTAAGCAAACACGCAGACGGACATAGAGAGAGACAGACAAACATACCTCACAGTAGACAGTGAAAGTGTGTAAAAGAATAGACAGGAACAAGCAAACGTGTTGTATGAGATAGGCAGAGACATGAGGTCATTCTTCTCCCGTCCCAAAAATATCATCACCATCACCTTCTCTTACTCCTCCTTCTACCCTTACCCCACCTCCTTCTACCCCTCCCCCTTCTACCCTTACCCCACCTCCTTCTACCCCTGCCCCTCCCCCTTCTACCCTTACCACACCTCCTTCTACCCTTACCCCACCTCCTTCTACCTCTGCCCCTCCCCCTTCTACCCTTATCCCACCTCCTTCTACCCCTGCCCCTCCCCCTTCTACCCTTACCCCACCTCCTTCTACCCCTGCCCCTCCCCCTTCTACCCTTACCCTACCTCCTTCTACCCCTGCCCCTCCCCCTTCTACCCTTACCCCACCTCCTTCTATCCCTGCCTCCCCCTTCTACCACTACCCCACCTCCTTCTACCCTTACCTCTCCTTCCCCTCACCTCCACCTTTTCCTCACCCTTCTCATCCTCCTCCTCCTCCTCCTTTCCCCCCTCCTTTTCCTCCTTCCTTCCTTCCTCCTCCTCCTTCTGCTTCCCTGATGAGGCCAAACCACGAAGATCACTTTCTCTCTTGACCTTGATTGTGTTACTGCATCAAGTCATCAATAAGTTCTCCATTGTAAACTGCAACAGATCAAACTCTATTGGTATCTGTTGCTTAATGTGTTAAAACCCAAATATTTACTATGGCTATTGATTCTGGTAGTTCATTAAGCCCAAAACCTAACCTAACCAAACCCAACCCAATTTAACCCAACCCAATTTAACCTAACCCAATCCAACCCAACCCAACCCAATTTAACCCAACCCAATCCAACCCAATCCAAGCAAATTTAACCCAACCCAACTCACGTGAGAAAAGATACCCGGAGAAAAGCACTCATCTCACTGAAGGGTTTCCCTGAGGTGTAACCAAAGAGAAAAATACGAGCCTAAAACCCACAAGTGAATATATATTACACTCGTGACCTGGAATTGTCCTCTTCAGCTCCATTGGTCAGGTCAAAGGTCACCTCCCTGCTGGGTCTTCTGTGAGTCAGTTTTGGTTGATGAAATGTTACTATATTTGGTCAGGTCTGAGGGTCGAGATGTGAGGATAGTGTCATGGTGTCAGAGGTGTGTTATGGTGTCAGAGGTGTGTTATGGTGGTTTCAGAAGGGTGCCAATGGTGTCAGAGGTGTGTTGTGGTGTCAGAGGTGTATTATGGTGTCAGTGGTGTGTCATGGTGGTTTCAGAAGGGTGTCAGTGGTGTCAGAGGTGTGTTATGGTGTCAGAGGTGTGTCATGGTGGTTTCAGAAGGGTGCTAGTGGTGTCAGAGGTGTGTTATGGTGTCAGAGGTGTGTCATGGTGGTTTCAAAAGGGTGCCAGTGGTGTCAGAAGGGTGTCAGTGGTGTCAGAGGTGTGTTATGGTGTCAGAGGTGTGTCATGGTGGTTTCAGAAGGGTGCTAGTGGTGTCAGAGGTGTGTTATGGTGTCAGAGGTGTGTCATGGTGGTTTCAAAAGGGTGCCAGTGGTGTCAGAAGGGTGTCAGTGGTGTCAGAGGTGTGTTATGGTGTCAGAGGTGTGTCATGGTGGTTTCAGAAGGGTGCCAGTGGTGTCAGAGGTGTGTTGTGGTGTCAGAGGTGTGCTATGGTGTCAGAGGTGTGTCATGGTGGTTTCAGAAGGGTGTCAGTGGTGTCAGAGGTGTGTTATGGTGTCAGAGGTGTGTTATGGCGGTTTCAGAAGGGTGTCAGGGGTGTCAGAGGATGTCAGTGGTCTCAGAGGTGTGTTATGGTGGTTTCAGAAGGTGTCAGTGGTGTTAGGAGGGTATCATAGTGGTGTCAGAAAGGTGTCATGAGGTGTCAGAAGGATATCATAGTGGTGTCAAAAAGGTGTCATGAGGTGTCAGAAAAGTGTCATGTGGTGTCAGAAGGGTATCATGGTGATGGTGTCAGAAAGAGGCCATAGTGGTGTCAAGGGACATTATAGTTGTGTCAGAAAGGTGTCTCCATTAACATGTACAGGGAACCCTCCCCATAAAGGACTCCTCTCTCCATATAATCCGTTAAATAGAGGTTTCACACCTAACGGATTCTCGATATAACGGACTTTCATCTCTATATAGTTCGTTAGATGGAGGTCTTACATATAACGAACCTTTGATATAACGGATTTCCTCTCCACATTGTCCGTTAAATAGAGGTATCACTGTATTATAAAGTTTTTATACTATACATAACTATACTATTTTGAATCATGAGTTTTGAAGACGTGGCAAATTATATAAACTTTCTTATCTCAGTTATATATTTCATACGTGTGAGTTGTGTTTTATCTCTGATGTATGAACCTTTGTTCTATGTGTCAGTAAACATTGGTAACATCCTCAATGGCCAAGACTTGATTCAACTATTCATATGAGGCAAATTTATGCACCACAGGGTCTAATAGTAAAGTTTTTTTAAGCCTGATGATTGTGACATGCAGTATTATTAACTTAGATCCCATTATTAATCTTTTAAGTATTTTATAAGGCTTTAAGTACATTTTATACATATTTGTTTTTTCACAAGAGGAGAACGTTTTGATAGTCATGAATGAATGACTCCCATTTTGCAGCTTTTATGCTCGTGATCAAGCTGGTGTAGATGGTGTAGGATTATTGGTGATTTACTCTGGTGATTAGAAGGTCAGTCACGTTACGTAGGAGACAATAGTAGTGTTTTCATAAGTTATTTTCAGCGATGAAGGATTAAGGGTAGTTTATAAATCCGTTTCTTTATATATTGCGTTTTAATAGCATAAGAAATGTTTCACCATTAACAGGACTCTCTATCAACAGTTCAAAAGCAGGAACGAATAAATAGATTTTGTACATCATTCAGAACGTGTCAGATATATATTGGGGTATAATATAAGGTAGAGATTTCCATTGGATCTGTGTGTTTGTAGGGAGCGGTGGACCAGCTGACTGAAGACTTGTTGGGGTGGAGTTACAACCTGTTGGGGCTGTTGTAGAACTGTGACGGGGTTGGGGGTGGTGCTGGGGCAGACTGACGTTGCTGGGGGGCGCCGTATTGCTGGCTGGGCGCCACCACGTCACTGCGGAAGGAAGCGGCAGCGTCTTCAGGGATCTTGCCTATTTCAGCGTTGAGGCCGAAGAACTGTTGTGAGGCGGCACAGTCCACGTTGAACCACCAGTCACACACGAAGTACTGCTGGTTGAAGATGGTGCCGTTGGGACACAGGAAGGAGTCCTGGCGGCCGTCGAACTGACAGATGTGGAAGACTTGGCAGCCGGCCTCGTCGGCGGTGTCAGCGAAGTAACCTGGGAACTCCTGTTGCTCGCAGGAGAAGCCGGTGTCGGGTACAGAGGCCAGGATCGGGTAGTCTTCACCAGGGACGCCGCCGCCGGGGATGAGGGCGGCCAGGGCGGCTATGGGGTCTTCCTCCTCCACCAGGCTGGAGGCGGCTGATCTCAGCTCCGGGGCGCCGTAGGAGTAGGCAGGAGGAGGAGGCGACTGGTTATATCCTACCTGACCGTACGTCACTCCCAGCAAGCCTATAAACAAACAGCCGCTATTAACAACAATATATGTAAAGTTGCCTCCAGTGGGTCACTCTGGCTGCTGAGACTAAGTTAGTTTAAGGTTGGTTGTAGTGAAGAAGAAGAAGCTACATGTTGTACACTTACTGAGGGTGAGCAGCGCCATACACTTGGTCATCATTGTGTTAGTGGAGAGGCTGTGGTTGGCACTGTGCTGCTGCAGGTGTTGGCATCGTTATATAGTGCCTCGCTGCACCTTTCCCTGGCTGAGTCAAGGTTGATCCAGATGACCAGCGCTGAGAGGGACGACCTGCAGGAAAGTGTTCGCTCACCACCTGTTTCACTACACTTCGTCCAGTACCACAGCCAGTGTCAGGCCACGTATAATGAGCTGATTAATTATGTTCAGGATAAAATTAAATACATTATGGTTGACAACATCATCTCCGTGTAAATAATAGCATCGTTTATTACATAAAAATAACGTAAACTTTTAGGGCGTCTATTTGTGCACGAGAACTAGACACCGTGGACCCTTGTAGACCACAACCATTGGTCAACAGAAACACAGGTGGAGGCAGGTGAGATGATCCTAACCCATCTTAATTAGCTAATCCATCGGAAACCTAAACTAACCTAACCACCCCAGGTAGAGTTAGGGTGCTTAATTATCGGGTAAAATAATAATCATTGGGGAGGAGAAGGAGTAAATCTTCAAGCAATCTCTCTCTCTCTCTCTCTCTCTCTCTCTCTCTCTCTCTCTCTCACTCTCTCTCTCTCTCTCTCTCTCTCTCTCTCTCTCTCCCCCCTCCCTCCCCCTCTCTCTCCTCTACCATCGTCTTCACCCTCAACTCTCTCTCTCTCTCTCCCTCCTCCTCTCTCTCCTCTACCATCGTCTTCACCCTCAACTGGACAAGGTCGTGGCTCGACTCTCGCTCTCAACCCACAGGAGAAAATGGAACAGGACTTTTAGCCTCGCGGTCGTTCTGCCTGAGTGAATGTTTGGAGAGGAAGGAACATACGGTGAGTCCTCTATTTAATAGACTGTATTTGAGAGTATTATCCGTTATAGAGAGGGTTCGTTAGATGTGAAACTTCTATATAAAGGACTATATTTGAGAGTAATGTCCGTTATAGAGAGGGTCCGTTAGATGTGAGTCCTCTATTGAATGGACTGTATGGGAAGTTGCAGTTCGTTATATCGAGGGTTCGTTAGATGTGAAACCTCCATATAACGGACTATACCCATTAGATTGACGTCCGTTAAATGGAGGTTTTATTGTATCTATAAAGAGTTGCACGTACGTTGGTGTTTGTTGTACGTGATTCATTAAAGGTTATGTGGTCGTCCTTATTGATCACACACACACACACACACACACACACACACACACACACACACACGTACAAACACACGCTTGGATGAGTATGGGGTGCACAATAATCTAACCTCTGTAAGTGGTAAAATTAAAACAAATAATAATACTTACTCACAGAACATAAGAATGGAGGAAACTGCAGCGGGCCTATTGACCCATACTGGGCAGTCCCGTTTATACCCAACCCCTATTGTTCATATAAGCATCCAACCTATGTTTGAAGCTATCCAGCGTATTCGAGTTAATGATGATATTTGGTAACTTGTTCCATTCATCCACTACTCTGTTTCCAAACCATTGTTTACCTATTTCACGCCGAAATCTAAATTTGTCTAATTTAAAACCATTGTTACGAGTTCGCTCCTGGTTGGATAGTTTGAGTACCTTTGTAATGTCCCCTTTGTTTAACCCTGACTTACATTTATACACCTCTATCAGGTCGCCCCTCGCTCTACGTCTCTCGAGGGAGTGCAAATTAATATGCTTTAACCTGTCTCTGTACTCAAGGTTCCTAATGCCCGGGATTCGTCTTATCAATCTCCTCTGGATTCTTTCCAAGGATTCTATATCCATTCTGTAATACGGTGACCAGAGCTGAACTGCGTAATCCAGGTGAGGTCTCATAAGCTCTAGATATAATTTTAAGATGACCTCGCTAGTCTTGTAACTAACACTCCTTTGTATGAACCCAAGTACTTTATTAGCCTTGTTACGAGCAAAAACACATTGTTTACTTGGCTTAAGGTTCCTACTTATCATTACTCCTAAATCTCTCTCGCAGTCGGATTCCACAATGGCATCGTTGTTCATCTGGTAACTGGTTTCTCTGTTTACATCTCCTATACTGAGTACTTTACATTTGTCCACATTGAATTTCATCTGCTATTTTTCCGACCATTCGAAAAATTTGTTTAGATCTTCCTGTAGTTTTGCAGAGTCCTCGTCAGATTTAATTACACGTCCTATTTTAGTGTCATCAGCAAATTTACTTATGTTGCTGTCTATACCGATATCTATGTCGTTTATGTATATAATAAATAATAATGTTCCAAGTACTGAGCCTTGGGGAACTCCACTAGTGACGTTGCTCCAATGAGATTTAGTGCCGTTTATGCTCACTCCCTGTTTCCTGTCCTGTAACCACGCCCTAATCCATTTAAGGATATTACCTTTGATGCCATGCGCTTCTACCTTTCAAATTAGTCTTTCGTGTGGGACTCTGTCGTAGGCTTTGTTAAAGTCGAGATATACCACATCATAATTGTGCCCCTCGTCCACCGATTCGAAAACTGATGAAAAGAATGTTAATAGATTAGTTAGGCATGAATGTCCGCTTGTGAAGCCATGTTGGGAATCATTGATCAATCGGTGCGTCTCCAGGTGGTTTCGAATAGAGTTTGAAATGATTGATTCTAGTAATTTGCCTACTATTGATGTTAGACTGATTGGGTGGTAGTTAGAGGATAGTGATCTATCCCCCTTTTTGAAAATCCGTATTACATTCGCTATCCTTCAGGATTCTGGTACTACACCTGTTTTTAATGACATGTTAAACAACTTTGCTAAGGGCATACTAAGTTCTTCCTTACATTCCTTTAATGCTCTGGCAAATATTTCATCGGGACCAGGTTACTTATTAGGCTTCAGTTTGCCTATTTGCTTATTAACATCGTTACTAGTCACTACTATCTCGCTTAATTTGTTTTCTTCACTATGTCTGAATAGAGTCGGTGCCTCGGGTATCATGTTTAAATTTTCGGTGGTGAAAACTGTTGAAAAATATTTATTCAGATTATTGCTCATTTCTCCGACGTTATCAGTTAGCTCGCCGGTATCTGAACGTATTGGTCCAATCTTATCTCGTGTTTTAGTTTGATACATTTGGTAGAATCCTTTGGGGTTTGTCTTCGCCTCCCTTGCTATCTTCAGTTCATTATTTCTCTTTGCTTTTCTTATCTCGGTCTTAACCCGACCGGCCAATACCTTATAATACTCCGGGAGGTGAATTTCGCCACTGTGTATCCTTCTACCTATAGCCTTCCTTTGGCCAATAATGTTCTTTAAATAATTATTTATCCATTTAGGGTCGTTGTTTTCTGATCTGAGTTTTTTGTATGGTATGTTCTGCCTTTGTGCATTAAGTAACTCGTTATTTAAATTGTCATAGAACTCGGCAATCTCAGATTTCGTTATCAGGTCGTTGTCATCTGTCAGGCTCACGCCCAAGCCCGACACCCCCTCTCTCAGCTGTCTCTTTAAACTATCAAAGTTTGCCCTTCTGAAATCTGGGACTTTAATGGAATTTTCCTTACATCTGACCTGAAAATCTAACTGGAATCTAATTTCTTTGTGATCACTGTTTGCAAGTTCGTTCCCTACCTCGACATTGCTAATGAGGTTTTCCCTGTTCGACAGAACTAAATCGAGTATATTATTACCCCTGGTGGGTTCGGTTTGGTGTTGACTTAGGAAACAGCCCTGGATCGTTTCGAGGAAATCCTCTGATCCTGAGTTACCCGTAAGGTCAGTCCAATCTATTTGGCCTAGGTTAAAATCGCCTACTATACAGACTTTGTTGTGTATGGAAGCCCTGTGCATTTCATCCCAGATAAGTCTCGTCATTGACTCTATCAAGATTGGGAGGTCTATATATTACTCCTGTGATTAATTTTTCCCTACCGTCGATTAATTCTATCCAAATTGTTTCTGTATTCCGCTCAGTTTTTATTTCCTTATTTATTTCACACTTCAGATTATCCCTGACATAGATTGCTACTCCGCCTCCTTTCCTAATCTGCCTATCGGTATGGAATAATTTGTAAACTGCAGGTAACTCACGTGAGTCTAGGTTGATCCATGTTTCAGTGAATGTTATTATATCGATTTTTTCGGTACATACCAAGGCCCTAATATCATCCATTTTGTTTCACATACTTCTACTGTTCGTGTAGTAGACATTTAGGTTAGTCGTGTTCTGAGTCCTCTCTTTACCGCGTTTAGGTTTTAACTCCCTGTCTAATTTAGTTTTGTCATCATTCCTAACACTATTTCCCAGTAATCTTTCACTTTGTTTACCCGCTCCCACTGCAGTCTCCTCCACCCCCGTGCCCATATGTTCCCCTAGTAGTTTTTAGACTTCGATATCTTTTGAACTGCTCTCTCGAGAGACCCAGCCAGAGTTGCCACCCCATCCCTAGACAGGTGCACCCCATCCCTAGCATAAAGGTCCCTTCTGCCGTAGAAGTTGTCCCAGTTGTCAATGAATGGGAATGATATTGACTTGCAATATCTGCCAAGACGGTCACAGACACCAACTGCCCTTGACAACCATCCACTGCCAACTCTCCTTCTAGGCAGGACATCACATATGATAGGGATCCCTCCCTTAGTCCTAATACGATCTATAGCCGCCTTGAACTTATCAAGAAGCTCTTCACTCCTACACCGGCCAATATCATTGCCTCCTGCACTGAGGCAGATAATGGGTTTGTTCCCATTACCAGACAAGATATTGTCCATCCTGTCAATTATATGCCCCACCCCAGCTCCTGGCAAACACACCCTCATCCTATTTTTGATTTTACCACAAAAAGCCCTGTGCAAGTACCTTACCTGTGAGTCACCAACAATTAAAGTTTTTATACCTTCCTTGTCAGCCCTTTCCCTGACTGTAATAACGTCCAATTCGTCTATCAACGGAGTAAACGAGTTGGTACACTTAGCTGTTGATGACGTTGTTGACGTATCCTTGGTGTGTTTTTTCATCACCAGTTTGGTCTTCCCTCTTCTCACAACCTTCCACTCGCTTGAGTTTTCGTCAGACATTGGCTTTCCTTGTCCCACCTCTTCCTTCATCCTCGCCATCTCTTCCTTTAATTTCAGGTTCTCCAACGTGGCCCTCTCCAATTCTTCCTTGGTCCACTCCAGCTTGGCCAACAAACTCACACACCCCAGACCACACATAGCACTGGCCATATCTGATAATTATCCCTCGGGAGCTAACCCTGCCGTGACCTTTCCCCTAGTGAGGTCGAGGCTTGACCAAACAGAAGCACACAAACACAAATACATACACACACAAACACGAACATACACACACAAACACGAATAAACACACACATACACACACACACACACATTACCACTACCCATTAATACCTGATACAAAATTGTGTCTTATTGAAAGTCATATAATACAAAATACTGAAAAGAGAGATGTATTGGACAGCCATTAGTAACCTAGAGTTGAAATAGCATTAAACTCTCATTATCCCCAGACTTTCACTTCTTCCTCCTTCTTCCTCCTCCTCCTTTTTCTTCTCCTCTTCTCTTCTTTCTGTTCCTCCGCCTTTACTTTCTTGGATGTCTTCTCGCCTTCTCCTTTCCACTCCTATCTCCCACTCTCCTTCTCTCTTCCATCTTCCTCTCATCTCTTTCTTCCCCTGTCCTCTCTGTCCTTCCATATTTCTCCTCGCTCCAGCCTTCCTTTCCCTCTCTCTTCTTTTCCACCTTCCTCTTCCTCTTCCCCCTTCCCCTCCACCTCCCTTTCCCTCCCTTACCCCCCCTCCTTACTCCCCAGCCATCCCACACCTGTGCTAGTGAGCCTGGTTGACACTCAGGTAACTTATGAATTAATTTCCAACCTTTACTTACACCATCCACCAACCACCAATCACCATCCACCATCCACCAATCACCAATCACAATAGATTTACTCATACTCCAAACAATAACATCTTTTGTAAATATATTTCTTATCTGATAAATTGTAAATAATGTATCGAAAAAAAAATCAGTTAAGGGTTCTGGTTCATTGATGTGTTTTTTTTTCCAAACAATTTCCTCAGTTACATTAATCATGACTTTGGTTTTCTACGGTATTTTTTTTTCACTGGTGGAGGGAAATTGAGATTGAAATTGAAAGAGTTTATTTAGTCAGAGAAAAGGAATTAAGTTAGATTAGGTTAGGTTAGGTTAGTGTGATTAGTTAGGTTAGGTTAGTGTGATTAGTTAGGTTAGGTTTATATCAGTACAAATTTGATACTATAAATATCAACAACATTAACAATAATAAAAACAAAACAATAATAATAAGAAGAAGAATGACAATAATAATAATAATAATAATAATAATAATAATAATAATAATAATAATAATAATAATAATAACAGCCCCAAATCACCATATCAACCTCAAATAAAAAAAAATAACTAGCAAAAATAATAAAAAAAAAAAAAATTACTGGAACCACAAGCGCTATTTACACGGAGTACATCAAGAGTCTCCATAAAAACATAAAACACGTAATTTTTTTAGCCCAGGGAGTAGACAGCTCTGAAAATCGTCTGCAAACAATTCCACACACCTCGGTAAACAAGGGTATACCAGGCCAGAGAGAGAGAATGGGACTATTCAGGTGACCTCGTTCAGGGTCAAATGCTTCCTGGTTGACCTAGTTTAACGTCATCACTGTTTTAGGGGTCCATATCTATTGCGTCATGTAGGTTCAGGTGAAGTCTTTAGTTATTGTTTTATTTCGTCTTTCTTTTTACCTTACGTACTCACTTCACCTCATTACCTCATTCCCTCCCTCATTCCCTCACACACCCTCCCTCACCCCCTCATTCCCTCACCCCTCACACACCCTCCCTCACACACCCTCCCACACCCTCCCTCACACACCCTACCACACCCTCCCTCATTCCCTCACACACTCTCCCTCATTCCCTCACACACTCTCCCTCATTCCCTCACACACTCTACGCCAACAATAGGAATTTCTTACATTTTCTTTCATTTCTCCGTTTTCTTTTTAAGGTATAACATCAACAATTCTCAGTCGTATCAGCTGATGTCCGAGAATTTTTTTCTTCTTCGTCTCTGGGTTAAGGCAGAAGTTGTTGATACAGTTAACTACTTGGGAAATTACCTGTACCTGTAATTTATACCTGTACCTGTAGTTTATACCTGTATCTGTACTAGTTAAAGATTAGGTTAGGTTAGGTTAGGTTAAGGTAGTCAGAAAGTGGAACAGAAACATTAAGTTAGGATAGAATAGGATGTAAGAGACGGGATAGAATCAGAGGTAGAAGATGCAAGCAGCAGGCTAGGAGAGGAGGTAGAGAGAGGTAGGCATGATGAAAGGCAGGCAAGCAATAGGATAGGAGAGGAGACAGGCGTGATGGAAGGCAGGCAAGCAATAGGATAGGAGAGGAGACAGGTGTGATGGAAGGCAGGCAAGCAATAGGATAGGAGAGGAGACAGGTGTGATGGAAGGCAGGCAAGCAATAGGATAGGAGAGGAGACAGGCGTGATGGAAGGTAGGCGTGATGGAAGGCAGGCAAGCAACAGGATAGAAGAGGCAGCAGGCGTAATGGCAGGTAGGCGTGATGGAAAGCAGGCGTGATGGAAGGCAGGCGTGATGGCAGGCAGGCGTGATGGCAGGCAGGCGTGATGGCAGGGAGGCGTGATGGCAGGCAGGCGTGATGGCAGGCAGTAGGAAGAGAGGGTAGCCAACAGGACCTGCTCGAAAGTTGTGTTTACCGACCAACACGGGAGACGAAAGTGACGTCACTGTTTAGGCTAACCTCATGAATACGCTCCTCCCCCCCCCCGCTCCTCTTCCCTCCCCCCTCTTCCCTCACCCCTTCACCCCTCACGTCCTCTTCCCTCACCCCCTTACCCCTCAACCCGTTACCATCTCATCCATCACCCTTCATCCGTCCCCCTTTACCCCTTTATTCCTCACCCCTCATCCCTTTCCTCCCTCAACCTTAATCCTCCTCCCTGCTCATTCCTCTCCTCTCCTCACCCCGATCCTCACCCCCTCACCCCTCACCTCTCACACCCCCAACTCTGAGTCCTGGTTAATGGCTGGGTGATGGTACAGTAGGTGGGCGGGACTCCCTCTGTCTTGGGCGGCCATGTTGTGTTGCCCTAGTTAAAATGAGGTTACGAAATGGATTTTATTTTTTTTGGTGTTTATGTAAGACTGATTTATTTAATTGACATCTGTTTATATGGGTGTAAAACGTATTTTTTCTCGATTATATAAGACTGATTTAGTTAATTAAAATCGGTTAGATGGGTTAAGACTATTTTTTTCGATTATGTAAGACTGATTTAATGAATTGAAATCAGTTTACTCTCTCTCTCTCTCTCTCTCTCTCTCTCTCTCTCTCTCTCAGTATTTACACCCACATATTTTGCTTTAACTTCAATACGAATTAATTCACTAATACATCTAAGGATAAAATTAAACCAATTAATTAGGTTTATTTTATTCATCACTTATCTAGGGTTTATTTACATTCTATAATTATATAACAAGACTAAATAGTAATTATATATACATGAAATTATATTAAGTACTTAAGTCTATAATCTCTTCTCTAATTATCATATTTACCTTAATTATATTTTTGATTAAATGAAAGTATAACAAATTATATAATTATTAAACTATAATAACTTTTTTGATAATTAATTAATGTCCAGGTAATTGTAGTCATTTACCTGTTGAAGTGACCTCTGACCTGACCAAGTTCTGTATTTCCACCAATCAGAGCAAGAGTAAAGGAGAGCTGTTTTATCATTGGCTAGAGCAAGTAAGAGTATAGGTAGAAGAGAGAGAGAGAGAGAGAGAGAGAGAGAGAGAGAGAGAGAGAGAGAGAGAGAAATACCTGACACCTTTTACTGATACATGATGCATAATAGTTTCTGTATACAAACAATATGTATATGTATGAACCTCCACTGTATATGTATTTCCCCTGTGTATGTATGATGTATGATGTATGATGTATAATAGTTAAATACCAGTTATTTCTTACATTAATACAATCAGGTACATTTGGCTGACTCCCTGAAAAACAGATTCTGTATATATGGAACTGTTAAGGTCTTTCCTCTATGTAAGGGCACAAGAGTGAGGCTGTCTGTATGTCTGTCTGTATGTCTGTATGTCTGTTTGTCTGTCTGTTTGTCTGTCTGTTTGTCTGGATGGATGGATGGATGGATGGATGGATGGATGGATATAATTAGAGGAGAACTGATAAGGTGTTTCCTGATAAGATTAACGTTGGGTTGTAAAATGCAGAATGAGAATACTCTTTAGAAATGATGGTTTAACCCCTTTGAGGATGATGGTTTAACCCCTTTGAGGATGATGGTTTAACCCCCTTGATGATGGCGGATTAAATATATTGTCCTCAAAGGGTTAAATCATTATTCTTAAAGGGTTAAACCATTATTCTCAAAGGGTTAAACCATTATTCTCAAAGGGTTAAACCATTATTCTCAAAGTGTTAAATCATTCTTCTCAAAGGGTTAAACCATTATTCTCAAGGTTAATCATCTCTCAGTTCCTTTCTCACAGTGTTAAACCATTATTCTCAAAGGGTTAAACCATTATTCTCAAAGGGTTAAACCATTATTCTCAAAGGGTTAAACCATTATTCTCAAAGGGTTAAACCATTATTCTCAAAGGGTTAAACCATTATTCTCAAAGGGTTAAACCATTATTCTCAAAGGGTTAAACCATTATTCTCAAAGGGTTAAACCATTATTCTCAAAGGGTTAAACCATTATTCTCAAAGGGTTAAACCATTATTCTCAAAGGGTTAAACCATTATTCTCAAAGGGTTAAACCAATATTCTCAAAGGGTTAAACCATTCTATTCAAAGAGTTAAAACTTTTTGTACGAGCAGTAGGCTATTGAGTACGATGACTTAACCTTTTGAGTACGATGACTTAACCCCTTGAGTACAATAGTATCGAGACAAAAGAAAAGGTTATCGTATTTATAAGATAAAGATATCGTATTTTTGGGGGCTGATAAGAACGTTCCTTATCAATAGTTGCCACCACTCATAAAGCTTCTGAGTGGCATATGTTTTCTTGTCGACTGATGATCAATATTTGGCTCTGATTGTGAACATAGAAGACCCATCAGAACTGTGAGAAGAAGCTGGGAGAATGGATGGTCTAGGTCTGAACGTAAACTCTGTAGACCCATCAGAACGTGGAGATAAGAGTAATGATGGTCTGAATGTCGTTGCTGTAGTCCCATCAGAGCGTGTAGAAGATGAAGACCGTAATGGAGAATTTGCTTTAAACGTGAATGTCTCAGACCCATCAGACACGAGAGGAGACATTTGTATTGTCAAAGGTATGGCCTTCTGGAGGAGTAGCACACTGTGGAGAGGTTGTTCATACGGCCTTGATAAATTCCTCACAGAATCACGGAAGAGAGGAGTAGTGACGATCTCGTTGAGGTCAGGAGCTGCAGTAAATTCATGTGAAGAACCAAAGATTTCATTTACCTCGAGGATTGTTTCAATGTTACTGGGGGAGTCGTGTAGCTCAGGTGTTGATAGTGGGGACGTGTTATGGTGTTCCTGGTAGTTATCCGTGGCAGTCGAGGGGATATTGTTAACGGGAGACTGGTAAATATCCGTGACAGTTAGTGGGATAATTTCTTGAGGGGAATGATAGATATCCGTGATAGCTAAGGGATCCATGACAGCTAATGGCACCGTGTCATGGGTAACCTGATAGACCTTCGAAACAGTAAATGAAGGAGAAACTTGACCCTGGTAAGTCTCTATCATTCCTTGCAAGGGTTCAGAGTTATAGCCACTAATGGTATACACATCATTGACTTGATTATTATACTCTGGGTTACCATTATTAGGGAATATCTCTGTGACTTTAAGCCCTGAAGGTGACCCATGAGATATTTCGTGCGTGTGAGGTCGATTTTGTTTCGTCGTTTCGTATATATTCGTCATTTGGTTTGGTGAGAGGTTGTTAGTTGTGCCGTGAATGATGTTGTTCCTCCCCACAGGTGAGAAAGATGGGGTATTGTGGAGGTGAGTGAGGTGTTCTGGGTGTGGATCATGGGTAGGGGTGACGTAGATCTGTTCATGGGGTAGTGTAGGTTGGTTATGGGGAGGTTGGTACACGTCACTCACACTCGAGATATGGTGTGATGGGGTGTACATGTCGTTGATAGTTAATGAGGTCGTCTGATGGGGTGGTTGGTAGGTGTCAGTCACAGGGTTTAGAGAACCAGAAAAGGTGTGGGAGCTCGATAAATCAGAACTATGGAGAGTTGTGCTGGATCCAAAACCACTACTGTACCCATTAACACCATTAACACCATTAACACCATTAACACCACTAACACCACTACGCACTGAGTCAAAGTTCTGGGAGACAATACTTTTGGAGTGTTGTGCCGCGAGGAACTTTTTGGAGTAGGAACAGTCCACATTATACCACCAGTCACACACTGAGTATTTCTGGCTGAAGATGGTGCCGTTGGGACATAGGAAGGAGTCTTGGCGGCCATCATACTGACAGATGTGGAAGACTTGACAGCGGGACAAGTCAGCGGTGTCAGCGTAATAACCCGGACACTCTTGATGCTCACAGGAGAACCCGGTGTAAGGTACAGAGGCCAGGATCGGGTAGTTTAGACCAGGGACGCCGCCGCCGGGGATGCTGGCGGCTAAGGCGGCTATGGGGTCCTGGTAATAGGCGTCACTTAAGGCGGTTGTCTCTGCGTAAACAAGCCCTTGGGCCATCCTAGTGTAGCTTCTGCCTCCCATCACAACTGTGGGGTGTAACTTGGTGTTAAACGTCATTATTTCCAGCATAAAACTATCTCATATCACCAGAAACACCTCCAGCTATTTGGTCTTCACTAACCAAAGGATAAAACTACTATATTTCCCCACCAGGAAGAAAAAAAAAGAAACCTAAATCTTTCCCGAACACAAAAGAAAAAATCCCCTAAATTCTCCCCAGCACAGAAAAAATATCCCCCATATCTTCCCCCAACACTATAATAAACCTTAGAATATTCCCCTAAAACACAACAAAATCCCCCACAGTACAGGAGTCTCACCCAGTAGAAGAAGTAAGAGGCTCGCCATGGCTTCGACGGTAAGTGAGTGTCTGTGAGTTGGTGACGGAAGCGGCGACAAAGGAGATCACAACTCCACTAACCGAGTAAGAGGAGTCCACGCCTCTATATACTGTGTCATAATACCATATCCTTGACAGAGATGAGGGGGGGGGGGGGTGGGAGGGGAGGGGGTTAATAAGCGGAAGTAACAGGGTATACGTTCTCTTGTGTGTGTGTGTGTGTGTGTGTGTGTGTGTCTCCTCTGCAATTCTAAATCGATCTCAATCTACCTGTTTATCTATAGGAGTAATTTTCTGGGCTGGTACAGGTGAGGGGGTGTACCTGTTAATTATCTCACTCACCTGTTGACTTGACTGACTGACTGACTGACTGACTGACTGGCTGACTGAACTCCCAGGCGTATACTATTTGTTTTTATGAGGGTTCGAATCCTCCTCATAACCTGAATCCGAACCCGTGGCTTGGTAGGGTCTCTGGAGGTGTTATTGTCATTGGTGTGTACTGAAATTGTCCCTCTGTCATGTCATGCCTCTCTGGTGACGTCATAGATTACCTGTCATGTCAAGGCTTCACATTGCTTCTCTGGTGATGTCATAAAACCGCTCCCCTGTCATGTCAAGGCTTCACATTGCCTCCAGGTGATGTCATACAACCTCTCCCCTATCATATCATACCTCCCTCGTGATGTCAGCTAATCTACAAAACTACAGGTGAAGGGACTAATGACATCATCTCATTACTTGTCTTATTAATTACATCCTAATGACAGGTAATAACCATATCATCTTTAAACTCATTTAACATCGTCTCCCTCTTCCGTTCTTCCATTGTTTATTTACTTTCTATTATTCCCACCATTATTATCATCTTCTTCCTTATTTACTGCAACGTGAGGGAAATATTTTTTATGCTGTCATGTTAGTAATAATGGCATAAGAGTTAATTAAATAGGTGGGTGATAGGATTGAGGGGATAGGAAGAGGAAGAGGAAGAAGGAAGAGAAGAAGAGGAATAAGAGGAATTAGTAACAGGTTCAGAGAGACATACAGGATAACGAGACGAAACAATTATATAGATTATTTTTATTTACTAGTGATAATAAATTAAAGGTTGATCGACAGTGTATAGTGTAAGGACAGCGAGAAGACAAGTGAGGAGGAGAGAGGAGGGATTTTTTTTTTTTTTTCGTTTTTGTGTTGTGGTGAGAGAAGATGGTGGCTCACGGGGCGGTCTATATTGTTCGGCGTCTAGGTCGATGGGTAATTCTCGTCCATACTACAGTAGTTGGTGAGTATTAGAACCTGTTGGGGGCGCTGTAGAAGTTGATGGGAGCTGGGGGTACTGTTGGGGTATCTTGACGCTCTTCAGGCACGCCGTATAGCTGGCTGGGCGCCACCACATCACTGCGGAAGGAAGCGACAGCGTCCTCAGGGATCTTGCCGATCTCAGCGTTGAGGCTACGGAACTGTTCCGAGGCGGCACAGTCCACGTTGAACCACCAGTCACACACGAAGTACTGCTGGTTGAAGATGGTGCCGTTGGGACACAGGAAGGAGTCCTGGCGGCCGTCGAACTGACAGATGTGGAAGACCTGGCAGCCGGCCTCGTCGGCGGTGTCAGCGAAGTAACCTGGGAACTCCTGTTGCTCGCAGGAGAAGCCGGTGTCGGGTACAGAGGCCAGGATCGGGTAGTCTTCACCAGGGACGCCGCCGCCGGGGATGAGGGCGGCCAGGGCGGCTATGGGGTCTTCCTCCTCCACCAGGCTGGAGGCGGCTGATCTCAGCTCGGGGGCGCCGTAGGTGTAGGCAGGAGGAGACTGCATGAATAACTTATCAGCTTGGGAGGCTCCCAACAAGGCTGTGGGGAAACAGTTCAGGTCAGTACAAATAAGGAAGGCTTCCAGTGGAGGAATAATTGAACGTCATTATTATTATTACATACAGATCAACATTAAATAAAGAGAGAGAAACCTTCAAGTGACAACATTACACACGTAACATAGAGTAAAGCTCGCGCCCTCACTATAAATGGACTACAGGTCGAAGCTGGCCATGCAAACGAGAACATTTTGGTGATGTTTACCGAGAACAAACACGGAGAGGAACTTGGCCATTGCAGCGGTGCGTGAGTGTGTGTGTGGGAGGGCGGGAGGAGGTGGACGAGATCAGCTTGGGTACTGTGCTCATCCGGGACGACTGGCGTCACTTTATACCCTCGATGATGCCCTTCCCTTAACGAGGTCATATCCCTGAGATGGACGAAAGGTGCGTCATGCCCGCCACACACACACACAGGTGACCACAGGCAGGACGTTTAACATGACCTCCATTGATGAGAGAGAGACGCTCCTCGACCTTGTCTCTCATATATTGACAAGTTGAGAACGAACCTCTTCTCTTGTGTTCTCCAGCAGTTCTCTCTCTCTCTCTCTCTCTCTCTCTCTCTCTCTCTCTCTCTCTCTCTCTCTCTCTCTCTCTCTCTCAGTAAGCCAAGCATTCCTCCACACTCTGTTCAGTTTCTCGTGATAACAACGCCGTCTTCAGTGAGTGAGTCCATGTCTGGGTTTTATGGGGTAAGTGTTTTTTTTTCCTGCACAAATTCCTGAGTTTACTTAACCTGTTCTCCGTTACACCTGAAGTTAATTATATAGGCGTGAAGACGGTGTTCATTATTTACTTTAGTGACGTACATTAAAACCTCTATTTAATGGACTATATAGGGGAGTGTAAGTCCGTTATATCGAGGGGATGT
>CAUDMG010001333.1:314805-384805 GCA_958450375.1 Homarus gammarus
TATTAACCCAGATACGAGTATACCCCTCTCCATTTCAGCCTCTTAAGATCATTCCCCTATAGCCGACACCTCTCTCTCTCCACTGCGTTGCGTAACTTGACCACCGCTAACTGTCTTAACTTGGTGTTGACAGGAGTGGGTGGTTGTTCATGGTCACTGAAAATGGTGATAATAAGACTTAGTAAACACGATGATAGTGATGATGATAATGGAATTGTATATTTTGGGAGGAGGGTTAGGTTAGATTAGGTTAGGTTAGGTTAGATTAGGTTAGATTAGATTAGCATTAAGGTGGTTATTAGACCTAAATAACCTAACCTAACCTAACCTAACCTAACCTAACCAAACCTAACCAAACCCAGCCCTCTATTGCAGCGCCTCATGTAAACATTAGCTCATCTCAATACCCTCAAGATGTACGATAATTAATGCTAATTTATTCTGTCTGGATACCGACACCTGTTCCTTGGGTTACCAGGAATACGTGAGAGTGATCTGTTGGAGGTGTTGGAGAGAGGCTGATGTTGGAGAGAAGGGAGTGGTGGTGAGGAGAGGAGAGGGAGGGTATTAGTGATGTTGGTGGAGAGAAGAGGGAGGGTTTTGGTGGTGGTGGTAGTGGTGGTGGAGAGGAGAGATTGGTGGTGGTAGTGGTGGTGGTGGTGGAGAGGAGAGATTGGTGGTGGTAGTGGTGGTGGTGGTGGAGAGGAGAGATTGGTGGTGGTAGTGGTGGTGGTGGTGGAGAGGAGAGATTGGTGGTGGTAGTGGTGGTGGTGGTGGAGAGGAGAGATTGGTGGTGGTAGTGGTGGTGGAGAAAAGTGTAAAAAAAAATAGTAATTATTCTTTTATTTAACAGACAGACAGACAGAGAGACAGACAGAACCGTAGTCTGTAAAAGAACATAAATTTGCTCTACTGGCTGTTAAACTGTCGTGTGTGTGTGTGTGTGTGTGTGTGTGTGTGTGTGTGTGTAGGTCTAACATTTACACAGCACCAACACTGCCACAAAGAGAAGATATTTTTTCACCCTATAATTGTTTGATATAAGTGTGAGAGAACTCGGTCACTCTCGGGGGTAAAATACGGAGTCAAAACACATAAGTAAAAAAAAAAAAAAAAGTAAAAGTCATAAAAACACAAAAGTAAAAAAAAAAAAAAGTAAAAGTCATAAAAACACAAAAGTAAAAAAAAAAAGTAAGTCATAAAAACACAAAAGTAAAAAAAAAAAAGTCATAAAAACACAAAAGTAAAAAAACAAAGGAAAAAAGTCATAAAAAAACAAAAATCGAAAAAAAAGTAAAAAACAAAAGTCATAAAAACACAAAAGTAATGAAACAAAAGTAAAAAAAATCATAAAAACACAAAAGTAAAAAAAAAGCCTAACAAAAATTAAAAGTCCTAAAAACACAAGTCAAAATACAACTCTGGTCAGGACTTTGTGTTTGTAAAGGGCTGCGGATGTGCTTGTTATTTTTGGCTGGGTGAAAAAAAAAGCCTAGTTTTGCAACCTAACCTAACCAAATCAAACCTAACCTAACCAAACCAAACCAAACCTAACCAAACGTGTAAGAAAATGAGTAAAATATAATCAGGATTCTCATAATTTCAGGTGTGTAAATTACAGGTAGGATAATATCTAATTAGTGACAGGTAATACATTGAAATAGTGTGATAACCTCGATACAAGGAACGTGTGTTTAATATTAGAATAAATAATTTAATTGGTAAAGTTAATTGCTTGATAATTATAATTTGACTGAATATTAATGAGGTTGAATTTTAAATGTGGTTAAGTGAAAGTGCTCTCTCTCTCTCTCTCTCTCTCTCTCTCTCTCTCTCTAGGTATTGTAGGAAGAATAACCCACACCACCACCCACACTATCATCACTACTACCCATACCACCGTCACCACCACCACCATACTCTCACCATACCCTCACCACGTACAGTGATGTGGGGGCAGGAGTATGTATGTATGTATGCAAGTAAATCACTGTAGGTGCGCGTGATCCAAGGGCACCCCCCCACACAGCTTCTTCCCCACCCCCACCCCCACCATGTAGGGATGGGGAGAGGGATGGGGGGATGGAGGTCTGCAGGGAAGGATTGTGGGATGGAGGGGGAGAGGGAAGGAGAGGGGGGAGTGGAGAGGGGGAGAGATATTCCAAGACGGGATCAATGGACAGTGAACAAAGCGTGTGAAGGCTCTACTCCCACCACTCTTTTTCTGGTATGCAAATTATCTATTCTGAGACCTTGCCATATGTACAGTGCGCCATCTGTCCCCTTTCGTCGCTCTATATCCTGGAGGTGAGGAATATATTTATCTTATTAGTCTCTTCTCTCTTATTCCTTCTTTCGTAAATATTTCCTACGTCACCGAATGGAAGCCAGAAATTTGATTTTTGGTAACCAATCATAACACAGGTGATATATTTTCTCCAATTTCTACCAATCACAGAAGTTGTTACAAGTCGTTTCGCTTGCCAATGAAAACAATAACATTTCAAGGAGCTTGGAGGATAATGGCTCACACACACACACACATTCAAGACGGGTCAGACGCACCTGGAGCTGCTCGGCAGCAGCCAGGTCAACTGTTATGTTGGCCCATACCAACCCCCTCCCCTGAACCCTCCTCCCCACCGGAATATCAACAAGTTCTCGCCAGAAGTTACTATTTCATTTAGGAAAGGAACGGAACCAGTGTTGAATAGTGGTGAACAGTGCTTAAGTCAGTGAAAAATAACTCGGCAGTTGAGTCTGAGCCAAGCTAACCTTCACACAGTGAGGTCCCAGATACCCAGTGATAATTTCCCTGAGACTCCACGATAGCGAGGCCTGGGACCACACCTCACCACTTGAGTGAGTGAAGTCCTATGACTACAGACCACGTGGTGTCCCCATGATGCCACGACACCACCTAGTGAATGAGGGAATTACTACACCACATCAGGCCCTCATAACGCCATCTGTGAGGGAGTTACTACACCATGTGTCTGCTGTTCAACACCTCAGCTTACATGATCTACGTGACCTCTGCTGTAAACATTAATCAGTATGTTCACTGTATGTTCCTTCACCTTTCTCTAATGAAGGCTTTTATTAAACCACCAATGTATGCAATAAGTCATTTATGTCCAATGTATATTTTCAGCCTTCGGGCTGCAAACTTTTTCAATAAACCGTCAATTATTATTATTATTATTTTTATTATTATTTACACACACACAAACATTCACACTCACCTGTGAATAGAAATAACACAGCCATGACCACACCTCACCTGTGTCTCTCTCTACCACTAATTAACTCAAAACTCACCTGTAGTTCCTTAGGTTTTATTAATTCCATCAATATCGTTGGACCACCTGAAGATTAGGCACCCTAGCTTATTTATTGACCTGATGATTAAACACCCTATCGCTACCTGGGGTTCGGATAGGTTAGATTAGGTTAGGTTTGGTTAGATTGAGTTAGATTAGGTTATGTTTGGTTAGGTTAGGCTTGGTTACATTAGGTTAAGCTATGTTAGGTGAGGTTAGCTTTCCATTTCGTGGTTAGGTTAGCTTAGTATAGCCCTCCTGTTCGTGGTTAGTATAGGTTAGCTTAGCCCCCTCCCGTTCGTGGTTATTATCCAACACACAACTACCTACCGGCCAGAAAGTGTGTACAGCACCTTCAATCTTCACCAATGTTCCTCTTTATGTTAAATACGTACCTCGTCTTTTGTCAAGTATTTAGATAAGTTTACAGCGAGCGTTGAGGAGCGTTGAGTGTGGACAGGGAGGCGTGAAGGGAAATATATTGTAGAATAGTAAAGAAGAGACAGATAGACAGAGACAGACAGACAAACAGAGAGACAGACAGAGAGACAGATAGACAAACAGACAGACAGAGAGTAAAATGGTAATGAACAGAGAGACAAAGACAGACAGACAGAGAGGCAGACAGACAGTAGAATGGTAAAGAACAGACAGACAGACTGACAGACTTTGGAATATAATTATTAAGGCATTCATCATCTAATTGGTTTACAATGATTAAGTTAAATATATATTAATACCTAGTGAATTACCTAACCTAACCTAACCTAACCTAACCTAACACTAACCTAACCTAACCTAACACTAACCATACCTAACCTAACCTAACCTAACCTAACACTAACCTAATTACCTTAATTATAGAAGCGTAGTAATACATTATAACATCAACAACAAAAGACCTTAATTAACGCACTAAACAGCAATTAAGAAAAAAAAGTTAAAAATAACACTAAAACAACAGTATTCCTTCTAATTAAGAGATGCAGATTATTGTTATTTATTCTTCTTCTCTGCAATGAAAGATGCTATTACGCCTTCCTACTCGGCAGTGAAAGTTGCAAGTTGATTTAAGTGTTGCAAGGCCTTAGTTCTGCTGTTGGGGATGCGTCTTATCCACCTAGCAGAGTAGTACGCACCTTGTTTCATCTGCCACTGTGTCTTTCTGTCTGCCATTGTGTCTTTCTGTCTAACCTACCACCTCCCTGCCTCCCTCAGCATATCCCTGTCTAACCTACCACATCCCTACCTCCCTCTACACCTCCCTACCTCCACCTGCACCTCCTTACCTCCACCTGCACCTCCTTACCCCCTCTTCACCTCCCTACATCCCTCTACACCTCCCTACCTCCACCTGCACCTCCTTACCTCCACCTGCACCTCCCTACCACCACCTGCACCTCCTTACCTCCACCTGCACCTCCTTACCTCCCCTACCACCTCTCTACCTCCACCTCCCTACCTCCACCTGCACCTCCCTACCTCCACCTGCACCTCCCTACCTCCTCTACACCTCCTTACCTCCACCTGCACCTCCATACCTCCCCTACCACCTTTCTACCTCCACTTCCCTACCCCCTATACACCTCCCTACCCCCTCTACACCTCCCTACCCCCTCTACACCTCCCTACCCCCTCTACACCTCCCTACCCCCTCTACACCTTCCTACCCCCTCTACACCTCCCTACCCCCTCTACACCTCCCTACCTCCCTCTACACCTCCCTACCCCCTCTACACCTCCCTACCCCCTCTACACCTCCATACCTCCCCTACCACCTCCCTACCTCCACCTGCACCTCCTTACCTCCACCTGCACCTCCTTACCTCCCCCTACCACCTCTCTACCTACACCTCCTTACCTCCACCTGCACCTCCATACCTCCCCTACCACCTCTCTACCTCCACCTCCCTACCCCCTCTACACCTCCCTACCCCCTCTACACCTCCCTACCTCCACCTGCACCTCCCTACCTACCCTACCGCACCCTACCACCTCCCTGCATCCCCCTGCCTCAGGTTAAAGTATTGAATCAGGTGAAATAAGCTAAGGTGATCCAATGAATGTAACTAAATCAAACAGTGACGAGGTAAAGTTGGCCAGACTTATTAAACACACATGATATGCATTATTCTCTGTGTGTATATATGTGAAGGAGTGAGAAGATGTCTTGTCAATATATCAAACTTAAAATCAGAATAAAAATGTAAAGTAAACTTAATAATTGTTCTGAAGTGAGAAAAATCGTCATTGTTAACAACTTATATCAAAATAACCTATTGTATTTTGAGTATTGTTTTGTGTACAGGTAAATATATCTAATAGTTTATGTGAGAATATGTATAGTAAATTGTAATTGTATTGTAAAAAAAAAAAATATTGAGTTGTTTTTATAGTTAGTGGTGAAACAGTGAAACAAATGAACATCGCTAGTGACGTCATTATGGTAAACACAACAAGATGCGGTATCTCTCTCTCTCTCTCTCTCTCTCTCTCTCTCTCTCTCAGTCCTACAATAATTAGGACACGTTTTCTTTCGAGGTCAGATTTTTATATTACATGAGAGACTCTACACACACACACACACACACACACGTCGTCCTAATATTTGTAAACATTGTGTAAACCTTCTTTTAAAAGCGTATGCAAAAAACATTACTACATCCATGGCGTCCTTACTCTTATTACGATACTTTTGTGTTATTGAGTAATGAAAGTAACGTAGATAATTATTTCTGATATTGATTATTATTGATAGAGGAAATCCTATTGAAATTGGTAAGGGAATACGATTGATACAGTAGTTCATTTAGATCACCTGGAGGGGTAGTTCGGTTAAGCTAGTGTTTGGTTAGGTTAGGTTAATGTTAAGTTAGGTTATTTAAGTGAAATAAACTGGGGTGCCTAATCTTCATGTGATGTAAAAATGCTAAAAACACTTAGTTGTTAAAGCTCATTAATACATTATAAAACAATTACTTAATACTCCACAGTCTACCACAACCTACCACAGAGACACACCACATCCCTACCACACCCTACCACAGAGACACAACACCACATCCCTACCACACCCTACCACAAAGACACAACACCACATCCCTACCACACCCTACCACAGAGACACTACACCACATCCCTACCACAACCTACCACAGAGACACTACACCACATCCCTACCACAACCTACCACAGCCTACCACACACAACTTTCACTCTATTGTTCAAACCAGGCACTAAATCACTCCATCCACCTTCACTCTGATTGGTTAGGTTAGGTTAGGTTAGGTTAGGTTAAGTAAAGGTGTATAGAATCAAGGTAAAACTGTCTCGTCATAATGCAGGTGTCCACAGGTAGGGTCATTACTGAGGTGCAAGTGGGTTTATGTATAACAGGTGAGTGTATGAGTGTATAAGAGTGTGTGAGTGTATGAGTGTATGAGTGTGTGAGTGTATGAGTGTATGAGTGTGTGAGTGTATGAGTGTGTGAGTATAAGAGTGTGTGAGTGTATGAGTGTATGAGTGTGTGAGTGTGTGAGAGAGCCCCCCACCCCAGAAAACATTGAAAAAAATAATAATTATACCACTTTAAAAACATATTAAGGGAAAGTAATTAAGAGTTATAGAAGGTTAATGACGCAAGTTAATTATGCTAAAGAGTCACACTAGTAGTTATAGAGATTAGTGATGCAAGATAATTATACTAGAGAGTCATTAGTAGTTATAGAGATTAGTGACGTAAGATAATTA
This sequence comes from Homarus gammarus, assembly GCA_958450375.1. Taxonomy (NCBI): domain Eukaryota; kingdom Metazoa; phylum Arthropoda; class Malacostraca; order Decapoda; family Nephropidae; genus Homarus; species Homarus gammarus. The sequence continues at coordinate 321,879 of CAUDMG010001333.1, forward strand.
TACCAGAGCGTCATTAGTAGTTATAGAGATTAGTGATGCAAGATAATTATACTAGAGAGTCATTAGTAGTTATAGAGATTAGTGACGCAAGATAATTATACCAGAGAGTCATTAGTAGTTATAGAGATTAGTGATGCAAATGAGCAAAACAAAAGTCAACAAAAGTCATATAGCTGAAAAAACGAACAAACTCAAAAATCAAAACAAAGGAAAAAAAATTCACTAGAGATTATAAAAAAAAAGTTGTAGATAAGAAAGATAAACAATGGGACCGTATCAACAAGGCGAGTGTATAAGCCGTATTTATCTCGGTGGCTAAGACCAGGGTTGTGTTGGTATAGTATTGTGAGGCAGAGTCCCTTAGCACATCCTCTCTGACGTTAGCACACCCTCTTTGACGTTAGCACACCCTCTCTGACGTTAGCACACCCTCTCTGACGTTAGCACACCCTCTCTGACGTTAGCACACCCTCCCTGACGTTAGCACACCCTCCCTGACGTTAGTACACCCTCCCTGACGTTAGCACACCCTCCCTGACGTTAGCACACCCTCTTTGACGTTAGCACACCCTCCCTGACGTTAGCACACCCTCCCTGACGTTAGCACACCCTCTCTGACGTTAGCACACCCTCCCTGACGTTAGCACACCTTCACTGACGTTAGCACACCCTCCCTGACGTTAGCACACCCTCTCTGACGTTAGCACACCCTCCCTGACGTTAGCACACCCTCTCTGACGTTAGCACACCCTCTCTGACGTTAGCACACCCTCCGTGACGTTAGCACACCCTCCCTGACGTTAGCACACCCTCCCTGACGTTAGCACACCCTCTCTGACGTTAGCACACCCTCCCTGACGTTAGCACACCCTCCCTGACGTTAGCACACCCTCTCTGACGTTAGCACACCCTCCCTGACGTTAGCACACCCTCCCTGACGTTAGCACACCCTCCCTGACGTTGGCACACCCTCCCTGACGTTAGCACACCCTCCCTGACGTCAGCACACCCTCTCTGACGTTAGCACACCCTCTCTGACGTTAGCACACCCTCTCTGACGTTAGCACACCCTCTCTGACGTTAGCACACCCTCCCTGACGTTAGCACACCCTCTCTGACGTTAGCACACCCTCCTGACGTTAGCACACCCTCTCTGACGTTAGCACACCTCCTGACGTTAGCACCCTCTCTGACGTTAGCACACCCTCTCTGACGTTAGCACACCCTCTCTGACGTTAGCACACCCTCTCTGACGTTAGCACACCCTCTCTGACGTTAGCACACCCTCTCTGACGTTAGCACACCCTCTCTGACGTTAGCACACCCTCTCTGACGTTAGCACACCCTCTCTGACGTTAGCACACCCTCTCTGACGCCTTGGTAGAAAGGACTCATTGTTATTGTCTGTGATTTTTTGTTTACCGGGATGGTTGTTTACACCTGTGTGTATAGAGATGCTCTTTGTAAACAATTTAGCACGGACAGCCTCACATGTGTAGGTGTAAAGGTAAATAAATGCATTCAAATATACACACACGCACATGTATACACACACATACATACACACACACACACACACAAACACATCTGCGTATATGTGTGTGTGTGTGAGAAAGAGAGAGAGAGAGAGAGAGAGAATACGAAATTAAATCAGGGTATCCTCAACTCAATTACCTTCACACATTAATTAAATCAATAAACACCTTTTACAAAATTAACATAACTTTACCTGAATATTGTATTAATTGAATAAAAAATCTTATAGGTATTATTATTTGGAGTTTGTAAAGCCATGAGATGAGAAATAATGAGAAATAATGAGAAGAAACGAGTCTTGGAGCCTGGCATCAGAAAATTTATCAGTGGGGCCTTGAGTTCCTTGCGGGAGGGTGAGGTGTTTCATACTGACGCTGCCGCAGTTTCTTTGTTCCTGTGTTTGGCCGGAGCAACAGACTAACCTAACCTAGTCCTTGTTTTCTCTGCTAACACCAAATATCATCTTATCACCAAGCTACCTGTACGTGACAACTTGTGTTATTATAATATATATTTTTGCTATAGTGAAATCTTGAGTTTATTTACTGATATATTATATTTTACACGTGAATACATACAAAAAAATTATTAAAATGTTAGAGAAAGTAGACATGAGTATTTAGAAAGTTGTTGTAGAGTTGTATTAACGATATATAGAGAAAATAGATTGAAAAACTTTGATATTAGTGAAAGTTCTTAAATAAAATATAATAGCTACTTACTGGACACCATTTACCTTAACCTTGTATACTGAATGACTTTCCCCGGTTCTCGAGGCTGTCATTACGATAGTTACACTAATTATTGATCTTTTCACTCTTGAGTCTATTATCGGCTTGTGTAGTTAAATGAGATAGATATATAATCACACTAACAACCTAACTCAAGTTATCTTATCTGTAGGCCTATGAGTAATATCTTATCTGTAGGCCTATGAGTAATATCTTATCTGTAGGCCTATGAGTGATATCTTATCTGTAGGCCTATGAGTAATATCTTATCTGTAGGGCTATGAGTAATATCTTTTCTGTAGGCCTATGAGTAATATCTTATCTGTAGGCCTATGAGTAATATCTTATATGTAGGCCTATGAGTAATATCTTATCTGTAGGCCTATGAGTAATATCTTATCTGTAGGCCTATGAGTAATATCTTATCTGTAGGCCTATGAGTAATATCTTATCTGTAGGCCTATGAGTAATATCTTATCTGTAGGCCTATGAGTAATATCTTATCTGTAGGCCTATGAGTAATATAGGTTCAGATTGTTCAATGTGTATGTAAGGTGTCCCATTAAAATGTCCCTGTCTTCTCCCTGCCTGTGCCTGCTCCCTGTCTTCTCCCTGCCTGCGCCTGCTCCCTGTCTTCTCCCTGCCTGCTCCCTGCCTCCATCCCTGCTTGCCTCCCTGCCTGCTCCCTGCCTCCCTCCCTGCTTGTTTCCCTGTCTGCTCCCTGCCTCGCTCCCTGCCTGCTCCCTGCCTCCCTCCCTGCCTGCTCCCTGCCTGCTCCCTGCCTGCTCCCTGCCTGCTCCCTGCCTCCCTCCCTGCCTGCTCCCTGCCTGCTCCCTGCCTGCTCCCTGCCTGCTGAGACACTGTGAGTCGGAGGGAGGAAGCAAGAAGTAGGCAGGGAGGCAGGGAAGGAGGCAGGGAGACAAGCAGGAAGGGAGGCAGGGAGCAGGCAGGGAGGAAGGCAGGGATGGAGGTAGGGAGGCAGGGAGGGAGGGAGGGAAGGAGGCAGGGAGCAAGGGAGGGGGGGGAGGCAGGGACCAGGCAGGGAGGAAGGCAGGGATGGAGGTAGGGAGGCAAGCAGGGATGGAGGCAGGGAACAGGCAGGGAGGCAGGGAGGGAGGCAGGGAGGAAGGGAGGCAGGGAGCGAGGCAGGGAGCGAGCCAGGGGGGGAGGCAGGGAACAGGCAGGGAGGCAGGGAGGCAGGGAACAGGCAGGGAGGCAGGGAGGGAGGCAGGGAGCGAGGGAGGGGGGGAGGCAGGGAGCAGGCAGGGAGCGAGGCAGGGGGGGAGGCAGGGAGGCAGGGAGCGAGGCAGGGAGGTGGGGGGGAGGCAGGGAGCAGGCAGGCAGGCAGGGAGGCAGGAAGGGAGGCAGGCAGGGAGGGAGGGAGGCAGGGAGGGAGGGAGGCAGGGAGCAGGCAGGGAGGGAGGCAGGCAGGGAGGGAGGCAGGGAGGGAGGGAGGCAGGGAGGGAGGGAGGCAGGGAGCAGGCAGGGAGGGAGGCAGGCAGGGAGGGAGGCAGGGAGGGAGGGAGGCAGGGAGGCAGGCAGGGAGGGAGGCAGGCAGGGAGGGAGGCAGGCAGGGAGGAAGGCAGGGAGGGGGGCAGGGAGGCAGGGAGGGAGGGAGGCAGGGAGGGGCAGGCAGGGAGGGAGGCAGGGAGGGAGGGGAGGGAGGCAGGGAGCAGGCAGGGAGGGAGGCAGGCAGGGAGGGAGGCAGGCAGGGAGGGAGGCAGGGAGCAGGCAGGGAGGGAGGCAGGCAGGGAGGGAGGCAGGCAGGCAGAGCAGGGGAGGGGGAGGCAGGCAGGGAGGGAGGCAGGCAGGGAGGGAGGCAGGGAGCAGGCAGGGAGGGAGGCAGGGAGGGCAGGCAGGCAGGCAGGCTGGCAGGGAGGGAGGCAGGCAGGGAGGGAGGCAGGCAGGGAGGGAGGCAGGCAGGGAGGGAGGGCAGGCAGGGAGGGAGGCAGGCAGGGAGGGAGGCAGGGAGCAGGCAGGGAGGGAGGCAGGCAGGGAGGGAGGCAGGCAGGGAGGGAGGCAGGGAGCAGGCAGGGAGGCAGGGAGGCAGGCAGGGAGGGAGGCAGGCAGGGAGGGAGGCAGGGAGCAAGCAGGGAGGGAGGCAGGGAGCAGGCAGGCAGGGCAGGCAGGCAGGGAGGCAGGCAGGGAGGCAGGCAGGGAGGGAGGCAGGCAGGGAGGGAGGCAGGCAGGGAGGGAGGCAGGCAGGGAGGGAGGCAGGCAGGGAGGGAGGCAGGGAGGGAGGGAGGCAGGCAGGGAGGGAGGCAGGGAGCAGGCAGGGAGGGAGGCAGGCAGGGAGGGAGGCAGGCAGGGAGGGAGGGAGGGAGCAGGCAGGGAGGCAGGGAGGCAGGCAGGGAGGGAGGCAGGGAGCAGGTAGGGAGGCAGGGAGGCAGGCAGGGAGGGAGGCAGGGAGCAGGCACGCAGGCAGGTAGGCAGGGAGGCAGGCAGGGAGGGAGGCAGGGAGCAGGCAGGGAGGGAGGCAGGCAGGGAGGGAGGCAGGCAGGGAGGGAGGCAGGGAGCAGGCAGGGAGGGAGGCAGGCAGGGAGGGAGGCAGGGAGCAGGCAGGAAGGGAGGCAGGGAGCAGGCAGGGAGGGAGGCAGGGAGCAGGCAGGCAGGCAGGCAGGCAGGGAGGCAGGTAGGGAGGGAGGCAGGGAGGGAGGCAGGGAGCAGGCAGGGAGGGAGGGAGGCAGGGAGCAGGCAGGGAGGGAGGGAGGCAGGCAGAGAGGGAGGCAGGCAGGGAGGGAGGCAGGGAGCAGGCAGGGAGGGAGGCAGGGAGCAGGCAGGCAGGCAGGGAGGAGGCAGGCAGGGAGGGAGGCAGGGAGCAGGCAGGGAGGGAGGCAGGCAGGGAGGGAGGCAGGCAGGGAGGGAGGCAGGGAGCAGGCAGGGAGGGAGGCAGGCAGGGAGGGAGGCAGGGAGCAGGCAGAGAGGGAGGCAGGGAGCAGGCAGGGAGGGAGGGAGGCAGGAAGCAGGCAGGGAGGCAGGGACATTTTCCTGTGACCCATGATAGTTAGATGATTTAATTATAGTCTAAATTAAGTAATCCTACCAAGATAACTAACACAGATTTTAAAGATAACTAACACAGATTTTCTCTCTCAGATTCAGTCCCTCATACAGCACCAGGTAAGTGATGGTGTGTTCAGGTGTACGAGGAGTAATGATTAGTTAGTTACCTGGTGTGTTTTAACCTCTGAGAGAGATACCTGGCGTGAGGGGGGGGGGGTTTGGGGTGTGTTGGGAGATAAGGTTAGGTAAGGTAATACGAGGAGAGAGAGAGAGAGAGAGAGAGAGAGAGAGAGAGAGAGAGAGAGAGAGAGAGAGAGAGAGAGAGAGAGAGAAGAAAAACAAAAGTGACGTTATACAATAGACTAAGAAATTGTATCTGTTGTTGCTGTTGTTTTATACATCAGGTACTCTAGCTGACAGAGTACAGTCTTGAACTCATACGGTAAATTCTCTCAATAGCGGAATCCTCTCAATAATGGACAATACTTGCAAGAATTAGTCCGGTATTGGGAGGGTTTACTGTACATTACCTTCACTAAAATACAAAATTCAGTCGAGCGTGTATGAGTGTGATTCACTTTAAGTCCCTCACTGTTAACCCATTTCCCTCACTAGGACGAAGACTTGTCCCATTTTCTCTCACTTGAGTTCCTTCCTAGACACAAATATGGACGATCATTTATGTAAGGTCACGTAACATGGGACTCCTCGGGAAACACTTGGTGAAAACAGGTCAACACACCTGTATGAAAGTGAAAGGTCGACCTCCCTCCAACACTGACTTGGCCATTCCCAGTTATAGGATCGGAAGACTGTGAGGACGAGACTTACATATACTTAATCTCTATATGATCAACATGATACCTTGTGGCCTCCCTTGGTGTTAACATTAAGTGATTCGTGGTGACGACACTCATGAGGAAATGTGTTTTCTCACGGACGAAAGGAAACTATCAGCCTGGCGGTGTGAGAAGCCGAGCTGGGAACGACGGATACAAAAAGAACTTGTTCACTACATGAAATTATCTTAAGAATATGTGTAAATTATTATTCTCATGAACATAATTAATTAGCTCATCATACGTGGCCTGACACTGGCTGTGGTACTGGACGAAGTGTAGTGAAACAGGTGGTGAGCGAACACTATCCTGCAGGTCGTCCCTCTCAGCGCTGGTCATCTGGATCAACCTTGACTCAGCCAGGGAAAGGTGCAGCGAGGCACTATAAAACGATGCCAACACCTGCAGCAGCACAGTGCCAACCACAGCCTCTCCACTAACACAATGATGACCAAGTGTATGGCGCTGCTCACCCTCAGTAAGTGTACAACATGTAGCTTCTTCTTCTTCACTTCAACCAACCTTAAACTAACTTAGTCTCAGCAGCCAGAGTGACTCACTGGAGGCAACTTTACATATATTGTTGTTAATAGCGGCTGTTTGTTTATAGGCTTGCTGGGAGTGACGTACGGCCAGGTAGGATATAACCAGCCGCCTCCTCCTCCTGCCTACTCCTACGGCGCCCCGGAGCTGAGATCAGCCGCCTCCAGCCTGGTGGCGGAGGAAGACCCCATAGCCGCCCTGGCCGCCCTCATCCCCGGCGGCGGCGTCCCTGGTGAAGACTACCCGATCCTGGCCTCTGTACCCGACACCGGCTTCTCCTGCGAGCAACAGGAGTTCCCAGGTTACTTCGCTGACACCGCCGACGAGGCCGGCTGCCAGGTCTTCCACATCTGTCAGTTCGACGGCCGCCAGGACTCCTTCCTGTGTCCCAACGGCACCATCTTCAACCAGCAGTACTTCGTGTGTGACTGGTGGTTCAACGTGGACTGTGCCGCCTCACAACAGTTCTTCGGCCTCAACGCTGAGATAGGCAAGATCCCTGAAGACGCTGCCGCTTCCTTCCGCAGTGACGTTGTGGCGCCCAGCCAGCAGTACGGCGCCCCCCAGCAGCGTCAGTCTGCCCCAGCACCACCCTCAACCCCGTCACAGTTCTACAACAGCCCCAACAGGTTGTAACTCCACACTGGCTCCACCACTGTACCACCGCCTTGTGTGCCGACTTAGTCCTACAGCTTCCCTTTAGTTTATGAACAGTAATTTACGTCATTTCTGTATCTCATAAATTTGACTCTTTAACACTTCATCTTCACCTTCCTCCGTGAACGCCTTCGCTGAGGTGCTGCTCGATCAAAGGAATTTATTTATCGAAATGTATATAAATATGTATTATGCAAATAAAAAAGATATATAAATGTATTGCCTGAATGTCCTATATACACTTTGCTACATGACGTGTATGTGTGTGTGTGTGTGTGTGTGTGTGTGTGTGTGTGGCGAGATGAATAACCCTCATAACACTGCATCACCTATCAACACCCACCTGACCATAGGAATACGAACCTTTACCTCACACACTGGAGGAACCAAACACCACCTATCAATGAAGCATAACAAAATAAAACGAACCAAAGATAATAATCCACTCTATACGTAACTTCTTAATAAACAATAAAGTAAAGGGATTATCAGGAGGGAGACGTATTTAATTTTGTGGTGTAAGCGACCTCTAGACTGTGATGATTAATGTTGTCTTGATATACACGAACAAAAGGTCATCTAGTCAACATAAGATACGAAGTTGTTGCATTATTATGGGTAACTCAACAGTGTATGTAGTGTGTTTATGTATGAATGGATCACCTGAAGATTAACCACTCTGAAACTAAACCCTACCCTACCCTACCCTACCCTACCCTACCCTACCCTACCCTACCATACCCTACCCTACCCTACCCTACCATACCCTACCCTACCATACCCTACCCTACCCTACCCTACCCTACCCTACCCCTACCCTACCCTACCATACCCTGCCCTACCCTACCCTACCATACCCTACCCTACCCTACCCTGCCCTACCCTACCCTACATATTAGCGTGTGAATTTAATATCTTCATTTCATTCTATAAATACATTCCGTATATTTGAGATATCATAACCATAAATTTATCCTCAGACACACATTGTATAACTTAGTCGACTGTTCACCACGCAAAACTCATTAACGTCAAATATTTAATTTTATTGTTCACCAAACATTAATGGCTGTCTGTTTATATATTTATATTATGGTTAACATTATGACAATAGTGAAGATAATTTCTAAATATTTATTAGTGGGAGAAATAATTGTTGATGTTAATTTTGTCCTTTGATCAAAATTTGCAATGTATAATAGGAGTTATGGGTAAATTAACCTAACCTAACCTAACCTAACCTAACTCTAAATTAACCTAACCTAACCTAACTTAACTAAAAATTTAATATCTAATAGAACTTAATGTGTATGTTTTAAGCCTCTCGAGTATTATATAGCTAAATATACTTATTACCTCACTAAGGACTAGACCAGCTGACGACACCACTTAACTCGAACAAACGTACAGATGTAAATAAAACTAAGTGGGCTCTCAGGTGCTCGGTGTGTGTGTGTGTGTGTGTGTGTGTGTGTTAAGGCCAGATCACAACAGGTTCGGTGGTATAAGTATCGTAAATTACAATACAAACGAATTTAATTGATTTTCTTCTTTTCTATTGTCTATGAACCAACGCGTCTGATTTACTAGTTAGTACTCAGATGATTCCTGTACAAAGTTCTAGTCTGCGATGCGTTTATCTTGTACCTAGACGTTACTTTATTCACTTGTCACACACTTACAAGGTCACTTATCTAAGTTGAGGTAACACGAGCTCTTCTGGAAACACTTAAAGGAAAAATCAGGTCATGAAACAACTGGATGAAAGTGAAAGGTCGACCTCCCACGAGCACTGACTTGACCATCCTAGTTACGGGAGCGGAAGACTGTGAGGAAGAGACGCAGCCAACAGCCGACCATCTGGGTGATCTTCACTAACCAATCGCATCACTCGTGGCCTTCCCGAGCGTTCTCATTTGGCGAGGTGTGTGACCAATACCGAGAGAGGATCGTGTTTCCTTGTTGGTGTGAGAGCATCCCTGAAGGATACTGGTATACAAGAGTAAAACTTTCTTTATTCATTTTACGAAGTTCCATGAAAGAGAATTTGACATTTTTATTTTATTTTCTATAATATAAAGGAGTTTGTAATGAATCCTTGATAAGGAGATGATAGTGGTATTGGACGAAGTGTAGTGAAACAGGTGGTGAGCGAACACTATCCTGCAGGTCGTCCCTCTCAGCGCTGGTCATCTGGATCAACCTTGACTCAGCCAGGGAAAGGTGCAGCGAGGCACTATAAAACGATGCCAACACCTGCAGCAGCACAGTGCCAACCACAGCCTCTCCACTAACACAATGATGACCAAGTGTATGGCGCTGCTCACCCTCAGTAAGTGTACAACATGTAGCTTCTTCTTCTTCACTACAACCAACCTTAACCTAACTTAGTCTCAGCAGCCAGAGTGACTCACTGGAGGCAACTTTACATATATTGTTGTTAATAGCGGCTATTTGTTTATAGGCTTGCTGGGAGTGACGTACGGTCAGGTAGGATATAACCAGCCGCCTCCTCCTCCTGCCTACTCCTACGGCGCCCCGGAGCTGAGATCAGCCGCCTCCAGCCTGGTGGAGGAGGAAGACCCCATAGCCGCCCTGGCCGCCCTCATCCCCGGCGGCGGCGTCCCTGGTGAAGACTACCCGATCCTGGCCTTTGTACCCGACACCGGCTTCTCCTGCGAGCAACAGGAGTTCCCAGGTTACTTCGCTGACACCGCCGACGAGGCCGGCTGCCAGGTCTTCCACATCTGTCAGTTCGACGGCCGCCAGGACTCCTTCCTGTGTCCCAACGGCACCATCTTCAACCAGCAGTACTTCGTGTGTGACTGGTGGTTCAACGTGGACTGTGCCGCCTCACAACAGTTCTTCGGCCTCAACGCTGAGATCGGCAAGATCCCTGAGGACGCTGTCGCTTCCTCCCGCAGTAACGTTGTGGCGCCCAGCCAGCAGTACGGCGCCCCCCAGCAGCGTCAAGATACCCCACCTCCTTCTCAGTTCTACAACAGCCCCAACAGGTTCTAGCTTCACCCTGACCGGCTCCACCACTGTACCACCACCTTGTACTGAAGACGAGAAATAACCTTTCTAATCTTTGTTGAAATCTAATAATTTTGGACTTCCTTCTTCCTATTACCTGACCACCTGAAAAATATTTCTATACTCATTTCCTGTTAAATTTTCTATATTTCTACTTCCCATCCCATACCCCCAAAATACTCTGATGCACTGCTCGATATTATTTATTTACTCATCAACGTGTACACAGATCTACATGTTGTAAATAAAACTCTGAAGGTAAACGAGTCCACTTTATCTATCCTGACGCGAGACACCAAGACGTGCCTCTTTCTCACTCTGGTGTTGTGTTGACTAACTGGAGGTGACGGGAGAAAGCAGCGCCTCGATACGTGTGATCACTTTGCTGAGTCCAAATAGAGAGAAGTACAAATGGTCTCTATCTCTCACCTTCAGCGTCTCTTTATGGCCAGGGTTCAGGTGGGAGGTCTCGTACTACCCCATCACCCACCTACCCACCCACCCAGCCCTCAGAGGGATGAGTTAAAAAGGTTCCAGTCCTAATAAACACCCAATTTAACCATAGGATTGAGGACTCCTTATTGTTAGTGTTGGATAGGATGGGATCTTCTTAGGATTTGGTTAGGTTCGGAATAAGACTCACTTTAATCCTGCAACCTTCCCAATACCTTTTCTTGGAGGAGGAGGAGGAGGAGAAGGAGGAAGAGGAGGAGGAAGAGGAGGAGGAGGAGGAGGAGAAGAAGAGGAGGAGGAGGAGGGGGAGGAAGAAGAAGAAGAAGAAGAGGAGGAGGAGGAGGAGGAGGTCTTCCTTAACATTTAACACTTTGCTTTTTAGTACGATGACTTAACCCCTCCAAGACGATGATAACCCCTCCTTGGAGATAGTTGGAGATTTGTTCCTTGGAGATAGTTGGAGATTTGTTCCTTGGAGATAGTTGGAGATTTGTTCCTTGGAGATAGTTGGAGATTTGTTCCTTGGAGATAGATGGAGATTTGTTCCTTGGAGATAGATGGAGATTTGTTCCTTGGAGATAGATGGAGATTTGTTCCTTGGAGATAGATGGAGATTTGTTCCTTGGAGATAGATGGAGATATTGTTCCTTGGAGATACTCTACTTAAGTCATCGTACTCAAGGGGTTAAATCATCGTACTCAAGGGGTTAAATCATCGTACTCAAGGGGTAAAATCATCGTACTCAAGGGGTTAAATCATCGTACTCAAGGGGTAAAATCATCGTACTCAGGAGGTAAAATCATCGTACTCAAGGGGTTAAATCATCGTACTCAGGGGGTTAAATAATCGTACTTAAGGGGTTAAATCATCGTACTTAAGGGGTAAAGTCATCGTACTCAAGGGAAAATATCATCGTACTCAAGGGGTTAAATCATCGTACTTAAGGGGTAACATCATCGTACTCAAGGGGATTGAATAAATTGCCTCAACTAAGAAGATCATCTCTAGAAATAATTGTCTAATGGTACCTGTAGGTGTTGGTCTAATGGTTACCTGTAGGTGTTGGTCTAATGGTTACCTGTAGGTGTTGGTCTATTGGTTACCTGTAGGTGTTAGTCTAATGGTTACCTGTAGGTGTTGGTCTAATGGTACCTGTAGGTGTTGGTCTAATGGTTACCTGTAGGTGTTGGTCTAATGGTTACCTGTAGGTGTTGGTCTAATGGTTACCTGTAGGTGTTGGTCTAATGGTACCTGTAGGTGTTGGTCTAATGGTTACCTGTAGGTGTTGGTCTATTGGTTACCTGTAGGTGTTGGTCTAATGGTTACCTGTAGGTGTTGGTCTAATGGTTACCTGTAGGTGTTGGTCTAATGGTACCTGTAGGTGTTGGTCTAATGGTTACCTGTAGGTGTTGGTCTAATGGTTACCTGTAGGTGTTGGTCTAATGGTTACCTGTAGGTGTTGGTCTAATGGTTACCTGTAGGTGTTGGTCTAATGGTTACCTGTAGGTGTTGGTCTAATGGTTACCTGTAGGTGTTGGTCTAATGGTTACCTGTAGGTGTTGGTCTATTGGTTACCTGTAGGTGTTGGTCTAATGGTTACCTGTAGGTGTTGGTCTATTGGTTACCTGTAGGTGTTGGTCTAATGGTTACCTGTAGGTGTTGGTCTATTGGTTACCTGTAGGTGTTGGTCTATTGGTTACCTGTAGGTGTTGGTCTAATGGTTACCTGTAGGTGTTGGTCTATTAGTTACCTGTAGGTGTTGGTCTAATGGTTACCTGTAGGTGTTGGTCTAATGGTTACCTGTAGGTGTTGGTCTAATGGTTACCTGTAGGTGTTGGTCTATTGGTTACCTGTAGGTGTTGGTCTAATGGTTACCTGTAGGTGTTGGTCTAATGGTTACCTGTAGGTGTTGGTCTAATGGTTACCTGTAGGTGTTGGTCTATTGGTTACCTGTAGGTGTTGGTCTAATGGTTACCTGTAGGTGTTGGTCTAATGGTTACCTGTAGGTGTTGGTCTAATGGTTACCTGTAGGTGTTGGTCTAATGGTTACCTGTAGGTGTTGGTCTAATGGTTACCTGTAGGTGTTGGTCTAATGGTTACCTGTAGGTGTTGGTCTAATGGTTACCTGTAGGTGTTGGTCTAATGGTTACCTGTAGGTGTTGGTCTAATGGTTACCTGTAGGTGTTGGTCTAATGGTTACCTGTAGGTGTTGGTCTATTGGTTACCTGTAGGTGTTGGTCTAATGGTTACCTGTAGGTGTTGGTCTAATGGTTACCTGTAGGTGTTGGTCTAATGGTTACCTGTAGGTGTTAAATATGGTTAAGATTCATTTTATCTTTGCTTGTGGTGTTGTGTTCGTGGATACCAGACACTCACCCTAGGATCTACCTGACGTATACCTGTGTCTGCCTTACCTGGGACGACATGAAGGTTGGCTGATAAATAAAGAGAGTTTTTTTTCCCTTTTATTTCATGTGTTTTGATTATTTCATTTTATTGTGGTGATGTTATTATCGTCTTGTGGTAATGAGGACAAATTTGGTCTGGGTGAGGAGAGGGAAGAGGAGAGGGGGCGAGAGGGGCGAGAGGGAGTGGGTCGTAACTTTCACTGGTCTAAAATGGACGACAAATATATAGTACAAATTGGGTTTTTATAATATCAATATTTATAAAAGGAATCACCTCCCCAAAAATGTTAAACTAGATCGTACGACAAACACAGACACACATTTACACCTGACAGCCAAATATCCTGAGAGACAGAGAGTGACTTAGAAATCAAGGCTGAAGACGTTGATGAAGTGATGCACAATGAGACGCTCGGCTGTGAAGATTTGGACAAGATGAAAGTGAGTGAAGTTGCACCGTCGTGAACGTTATCCTGTGAACCATCTAGATCAACCTTGACTACGGGGAAAGGTGGAGGCTGGCACTATAAAGCACAGGCACTCACCTCCACCAGCACAGTGCCAAGACACAGCTTCTCTATTAACTTCTTTCGTCTCACTATCTTAAGCGACCACATAATGGCCGTGTTTACCGTGCTTCTCACCCTGGGTAGGTGTAAAACACACACACACACACACACAGACCAGTGATGCCACACATAACACCCCTACAAGAGGTGGGTGTAAGACACACTGGTACACTGAACCCTTCTACCTCGACCTTACTGGATTCAACAGTGATAATGATGTCCTGCATCACTGTTCATTTTCTCACAGTTTGTCGAATATTTGCATATCTGATATTTTAGCATTAATGACCTACCAGCATCAATATCATGTGTCGATGTGTCCATATACTAAATATCGTCTCGTAATCTTACAGCCTTGCTGGGAGCAACTTACGCTGACAAGAGCTTCTTGCCCCCTCCTCCTGCCCCTCGCTACTCTTACAACGCCCCTGGCCTGAGGTCAGACGACTCTAACTTAGTGGCGGAGGAAGACCCCATAGCCGCCCTGGCCGCCCTCATCCCCGGCGGCGGCGTCCCTGGTGAAGACTACCCTATCCTGGCCTCTGTACCCGACACCGGCTTCTCCTGCGAGCAACAGGAGTTCCCAGGTTACTTCGCTGACACCGCCGACGAGGCCGGCTGCCAGGTCTTCCACATCTGTCAGTTCGACGGCCGCCAGGACTCCTTCCTGTGTCCCAACGGCACCATCTTCAACCAGCAATACTTCGTGTGTGACTGGTGGTTCAACGTGGACTGTGCCGCCTCGGAACAGTTCCGTAGCCTCAACGCTGAGATCGGCAAGATCCCTGAGGACGCTTCCTCCCGCAGTGATGTGGTGGCGCCCAGCCAGCTGTACGGCGCCCCCCAGCAGCGTCAAGCACCACCTCCTTCTCAGCTCTACAACAGCCCCAACAGGTTCTAACATCCCTCCAGCACCACCCCAGCCCCATCATAGGTTTAATTTCAATCCAGTTGTGCAGCACCTGTCGCCATGTGCACTCTAATTGCATTGTCGTTCTCGCCGTCTAGAATGTCTCGCCTTCAACTGGACGCTTTATTTCCTTTACGAATGAATAATCAGCAAACCTTCCCGTCACCTCTTCCTCTCCGCACAACAAGCGAATTCGACTTCAGATCGTCCATTTATATTTATATGCCGAAATAACTGTATCCATATTTATGTGCAAATAACACTATCAAACCTACACCCACGAGTATATCTTATGAACCTCTTGACGTGACGCACCAGAGTGACTCACTGATAACGGAAGCTGAGGGAGCATTACAAGGCAGCGGGGGCTCACCATACCACACATCTAAACACACCGGAAACAAACTTGTGTCTTAGGACCATCAAATAAAATCTCTGACTGGTGATGTTTTTAGGTACAGGAAAAAGTAGTTATGATAATGAATCCTTTGGTGACAATGCAGTATACATTACGTTAAGCGATACTGTACCTTACAAATTCTCACTGTTATTATTGTTATTTTGTATTTAGTAGTTAATTCTGGGTTGTTAAATATCGGAATTAAGAATTATTTTTACAGAACAAATAAAATTAATCTCTTTTTATTCCACGTCTCTTTCTTTGGGGGCTTCACAGCACACTCAGTATAGGCACAAAACACTGACAAAATCCACACATAACAGGTAATGCATATATACCATTAACATACATACATACATACACTTACCAACCCCAAGCAGTGAAATAGACAATGATATGTTGTCAGTCTGCTGTTGATCTTACGTGCTACAGAACCCTGGATACTAACATTAAAATCACGTGTTAAAAAAAAAAAAAAAAAACTAATTAATTTTACGTGGAATTTCCCTGTGTTTACAAAGCACTAGGCGCACCACCCTACCATAACCACACCAAATAGTAAAAGACCTGACTAGTAGTGGCTATTTTATTTATATCCACTATATTTACCTCTTAATAGCTCATGACAATAGACCCGTGGCTACTATCTCGTCTCTTTAACCCCCAAAGTGATTTCTGTAATAGTATTTGTGTCTCTTAGGAGTTCTCTTGAGGAGATGGAAGAGAATGTCTGAAGAAGATTATAGGAAGAAATTTTTTTTTGGATGTTGTGGTGTTGATAAATGGCGGTATGTAATGCCAGTTACCATACCATACCATACCATACCATACCATACCATAGTACCATACCATACCACACCATACCATACCACACCATACCATACCATACCATACCACACCATACCATAGTACCATACCATACCATACCATACCATACCATACCATATCATACCATACCATATCATACCATACCATATTATACCATACCATACCATACCACACCATACCATACCATACCATACCATAGTACCATACCATACCATACCACACCATACCATACCATACCATACTATACCACACCATACCATAATTCATCAAAATGGTTATATTTATACCCTACTCTGTCTTGATTTACCCTTTGATGACGATGATTTAACACCTTTGATGACGATGATTTAACCCTTTGAGGACGATGATTTCACCCTTTGAGGACGATGATTTAACACCCTTGAGGACGATGATTTAACCCTTTGAGGACGATGATTTAACCCTTTGAGGACGATGATTTCACCCTTTGAGGACGATGATTTAACACCCTTGAGGACGATGATTTAACCCTTTGACAATTATGATTTTTAACCCCCTTCAGAACTCAAAGGGTTAAATCATTGACAAAAACCTTCCCTCCCCCCCCCCCCCAAAAAAAAAAATTCCCTCGAGCCATGATCTTAATTTGCAGTCACTAGACACTCACCTAAGAACACGTTGTAGGAAGCGATCCATTCTTGGTATAGTTCGCTACACAAATAAGCTAAGTCAATGTTGATTACCTGAGTGGTCTGTGGCTAAGAGAAGGTAGGGCTTATGGCACGTTTCTTGTAGGTAACTCGTTAGTAAGGGAAATGACAATGAAAAGTGTTATTTATTTGTGTTAGTTTTCTCGCGATTATCAAAGCATTCGGTAAATTTATTAGAAAAAGTCAATAATGTTCCAATAATATTCTCTTTGTATACCTTAATTCTATGTGGTATGTTTAATTGCATCAGAAAATATGTCAATAATGTTCCAATAATATTCTCTGTGTATGCCTTAATTCTATGTGGTATATTTAAGCTGATTAGAAATTTTTTTTTTATATTTATGTTCCCTAATCACCTTTCAAATAGGTTTAAAAAAATGTCTTTCAACGTGTTTGTATTATTTCGTCAATCACTGATCACTATTGTGGACTTTTGTAGCGAGGAGAATAAAAAAAATATCAAATGTTGTTGTTTTTTTAAGAGCAATGAGCATGAGTCGAGCGCCTCACCAACTTTACCTTGTCAATAAAGTCGAGATTCCACCCTGATGTTTATAGTTCAGTTGGATCTTCGCCTTTCAATCTCCTCCTCTTGAACATAGACGTAACATACTCTCTCTCTCTCTCTCTCTCTCTCTCTCTCTCTCTCTCTGTGATCAAGTATATAGGCCATCACAAGAATAATAATGTACCATAAGTTAATATTACTTCAATAAACAAAAGATTTAAATTTTACCTCAAATCATTCAAATTGACGGGAGATTTTCTTTTCTCTTCTGTAAATTTGACTCTGGTCTTAAAACACTCGATTGTAAATTAACTGTAAATCAAACGTAATTAACCCTATTGATAATGAGGAAAATATGTCAATTGTATCCCTGTGACTTGTAGATCTAATCACAGTTTATTGATATTGGTATATGTTCTCTGATTGGCCAGGAAATTAAGCTTTCTAGATGGCCAATCAAATGTTTTCAAGCTTATTAAATGGCTAGTAAATAGTGCTCTCAAAGACGTTAATAGTTCATAATTGGGTAAAACACGACATTTTAGTCCACCCAGTGCTTGTCCAGTCGTTACTTAATGGCAACAATGGCAACAGTGTAAAAATGGCCGGTTTTCCTCCATCAATGTCAAATTAGTCATTTTTCCCGACCATTCAACACCCAGTGTACCCGGTGTCAACATTCGCCTCCATTAAATAAACTAAACACCGAATCTCTTGGCCAATACGAGGCTTCCATCATATAGCTATCCAGTAAAGGTTAGGTTAGGCTGTGTGTATAATTATGGACCTTAGTGGTTAATTTTATGAGCTATTGATAATTTCACAGGTTATAATGAAACAAGTGATGTGCGTGATTTCCAAAGGTAATTGTTTATTTATGCAAGTTGTAGGTCAGTTTATACTAGGTGAGAGGGAGAGAACTACCCTGGGAGTGTGTCTTGAGTTCCTTGGATACAGGCGGAGGAGCTGCCAGGGTACAGGAAAGTCTAGATCCGTCAATATCGTGTAAGTCATCAGCCTCGGCAGCGACTCTTCTGGCGAGGTCGAGCAGCAGAGGAAACATTACGCAACAGCTGTGCCCTAAATTGGCAGCGTCACTTAGTGTTGGGTGTAGGGGCGAGGGAGAGGGACTAAACAAAGTGTTGTGAAACATCTGGGCTGCGGCCGCTATCCTCTGGTCACCTCGATCACTGTTTTCTGGATCAGCCTTGACGGAGCCAGAGAAAGGTACCAGCGAGGCGCTATAAAGCTGTGTCGGCTCACACCACCAACACAGTACTGCACTAAACACAGCTTCTCATTTACCTCGACTCAGTTCCTTCCTTCCCTCCTCACGATGGCCAACACCATGATGCTGCTCGCCCTGGGTTAGTGGAGCGAAAACTGTCTTGCTAACAATCAGGTTCAGTCTCTCATTAAACCTTTCATCATTAGAGCTCTTCCATGTGTTGAGTTTTGTCACTTGAATACAACGTTGTTAAAATATTGTCTCATATAGTATACTGTAGTGTCCTAACACCTCCCATGATGTTATTAATATTAGCCCCCCATTTGCCTTCTCTCAGCCCTGCTGGGAACATGTCAGGCTCAACAGGGATACTTGCCGGCGCCTCCCAGTTACTCCTACAACGCCCCAGACGTGAGGACAGCGACAACCGAGCTAGAACAAGACCCCATAGCCGCCCTGGCCGCCCTCATCCCCGGCGGCGGCGTCCCTGGTGAAGACTACCCGATCCTGGCCTCTGTACCCGACACCGGCTTCTCCTGCGAGCAACAGGATTTCCCAGGTTACTTCGCTGACACCGCCGACGAGGCCGGCTGCCAGGTCTTCCACATCTGTCAGTTCGACGGCCGCCAGGACTCCTTCCTGTGTCCCAACGGCACCATCTTCAACCAGCAGTACTTCGTGTGTGACTGGTGGTTCAACGTGGACTGTGCCGCCTCACAACAGTTCCGTAGCCTCAACGCTGAGATCGGCAAGATCCCTGAAGACGCTTCCTCCCGCAGTGATGTGGTGGCGCCCAGCCAGCTGTACGGCGCCCCCCAGCAGCGTCAAGCACCACCTCCTTCTCAGCTCTACAACAGCCCCAACAGGTTCTAAATCAACTCCAGCCTCGGCATAGATCTTCTACGGCTTCAACAGATTCTAACTCGACTGTAACTTCTCTACCTAACACTCCCTCAGTAAGAGTAAACACAGGAACATATATATCAGGAGTTATTTGAATTATTTTCCAGTTTACACTTAGCTTAAGAGTTTGAGCTACTGCTGTACAAAGCTATATTGCTTAGAATTTATATTTTTCTTAGAATTTGTTTTGCTCTTCATTGTTCTATGTACAAATAATGGTAGATATATTATGGTAGTTTATATATCCAGTCTTATGTAGCTATTTATGTATTTAATTAAATATACGCATGATATATTGATATAGTCTGTCTTATCCTCACAAACTTATAAAGAGGAACGTCCCAAATACATCTACGAGTAAACAACATCATCATTTGTTTACCGCATTGCATTATGGGTTAAAGCCGAAGATCAAGTCAAACATATTTGTTTTCATCCCGCTGCGTGACACACCAATACTAACTTGTTGATAAAATGACACAAGTAAACTGTTGTGGCCAGCAGTGTGATCCAGCGAGAAGAATAACACCTCCTAAAGGTTTGTGTGAGCAGCCATCAACGATAAGAAGAGATATAACACCATGTCTTATAGCCATTCAATCGTTGCCTCTGACTCGATGCAAAACAAAAGAATCTCATTAAAATATTTCTTGAATAACAAAAGTCAGAAATTTAGGATCAGAGTCAACAGAATCAATAATGTTTCTTATGGTTATATTACATTATGTTTTTTTCTGTTTCTAAATATAATCCGGATAAAAACTATTAATTACGTTTTTGTTTGGGTGATTCCTGTTTCACTAGAGTTAAATGTTCCGATATACTAAATAATGTACAGTATGTATATATATATTTTTTTCCTATTTAAAGTTAAAAATACCAAAAAAAAAAAACTAAATAAGGAAACACTATAAACACAATGACTTTACATAAAATACCTCCTTACACAAAAGCACAAACACATACACAAACACAACCATCCTATACCCCAGAAAACATTACGGTAATACTTCATAGGATACATAAATTCAGTCAATTTATCCTACAGGTATACATTGATTCAACAGGTATGTAAACAGTACAGGTGTGTATAGTAATTAAGTCAGGTAAAGGTAAGACATATATCCCTCTTATTTTTTTTATCGTATTAGTGTTTTTATATGACATAGAATACATAATTAAAGACCTTAGTTACTGAAATTTATCATCTATCATTACTACCTATGAAAAGACCATCATTATTAAGCTATAGACACCCATATAAACATTAATTAAACTGTTTATGTTGACATGTTTAGAGACATAGATATGACTCGTGTGTTGTGTTAAAAGATGTTAGTTGTTATGTTAATATTATATATCAGTCACCCCCCCCTCTCCCCCCTCTACCTTATTGGGGTGTGACTGAACTGTTGTTACTACATGAGGGTTGCGTCAGATAGCTGCGTTAGATAGCTGCGTCAGGTAGCTGCGTTAGATAGCTGCGTCAGGTAGCTACGTCAGATCATCCTGTAGTAAATCTTCAATGACAACGTCTCCACCTCCTCCGCCGACTCAAGTCCCTCGGAGTTCCTGCACCCGAGCTCCTCAGTGTTTACTCAACATTCATACTTCCCAAGCTCACCTATGCCTCCCCTACCTGGTCTTCCTCCCTAAATGCCACACAACGTAAACACCTAGAAAAAGTGCAAAAGAGGGCATGCAAGATTATTCTCTCCCCTTCCTACTCCACATATCAAGAAGCGCTCAACACACTGACCCTTTCGACTCTCACTGACCATCACCACGACCTCATCTACAAATTTTGTAAGAAGCTTCTACACCATCCTCGACACCGGCTCCTACTACCACCTGAGATCCCTCGCCCGAGAATTGCTGTTCGACACCACAATCGCAACTAGCCCAGCCCATACGTGCACGAACTGATCGCTATAAGAACAGCCCAGTCTCAACCATTGTAAAAATTATCAATAACTTGTAATAAACCAGTGTATTCACTCCCAGTAAATACTACTTCTTGCACTGTCACTATGCTGAAATGCCCTGTAGTTTGACCTTTTCCCCATCTCAAGGGGCTTAATTCATCGTACTCAAGGGGTTTATGCATCGTACTCAAGGGGTTTAACTCATCGTACTCAAGTGGTTTAATTCATCGTACTCAAGGGGTTTAACTCATCGTAGTCAAGTGGTTTAATTCATCGTACTCAAGGGGTTTAACTCATCGTACTCAAGGAGTTAATGATGATTGCCTTCCTGTGCTCCGTCCTGGTCAGCTCTGGTCATGAGGGTGAAAGGGGAGACAACACGAAACAATAAGGAACGTCTACACTGAACACACACACACACACACGCACACACACACACACACACACACACACACACACTGATCTGAGTGTCGGGCATCTGGATCAACCTTGACTCAGCCAGGGAAAGGTGCAGCGAGGCACTATAAAACGATGCCAACACCTGCAGCAGCACAGTGCCAACCACAGCCTCTCCACCAGCACTACATCCCTCCTAGCTTCTCTCTCCCCATAATGGCCAACTCAGTCATCCTTCTCCTGGGTAAGACTCTTGTTCTTCCTCGATATTACTGACTTCTGCTCCTGTGTCCGCTGATCCAATGCTTTCAAATTCACGATATTCTGTAAATATTAAACAAATGTTACCATAATGTTAGTGTGGGTTGAAGACATTACATTTGGTTGATAACTAATCCACCCCCCCCCCCCCTTCCTCTCCCCTGTAGCCCTGCTGGGAACATGTCAGGCTCAACAGGGATACTTGCCGGCGCCTCCCAGTTACTCCTACAACGCCCCAGACGTGAGGACAGCGACAACCGAGCTAGAACAGGACCCCATAGCCGCCCTGGCCGCCCTCATCCCCGGCGGCGGCGTCCCTGGTGAAGACTACCCGATCCTGGCCTCTGTACCCGACACCGGCTTCTCCTGCGAGCAACAGGAGTTCCCAGGTTACTTCGCTGACACCGCCGACGAGGCCAGCTGCCAGGTCTTCCACATCTGTCAGTTCGACGGCCGCCAGGACTCCTTCCTGTGTCCCAACGGCACCATCTTCAACCAGCAGTACTTCGTGTGTGACTGGTGGTTCAACGTGGACTGCGCCGCCTCGGAACAGTTCCGTAGCCTCAACGCTGAGATCGGCAAGATCCCTGAAGACGCTTCCTCCCGCAGTGATGTGGTGGCGCCCAGCCAGCTGTACGGCGCCCCCCAGCAGCGTCAAGCACCACCTCCTTCTCAGCTCTACAACAGCCCCAACAGGTCCTAACTTCCCCCCAGCACCACCCCAGCCCCATCACAGGTGTACGTCAGCCCCAACATGATCTATATCTCTAAAGTTTCCGTATCATCGCTCTCCTCCTCCTCCACTCCTCAACAGAGACAAACTTATTGTTAATTTTTCTCTTCCATCAGTTCATTCAGTCTTCATCTTCTACACTGGAGCTTCTGCTGTACATATATCGCTGTACTCGCAAACTATCTATTAACTCTATTTATACGACCTAAATATACCCGATACCTAATATATAAATCTGTAATACATATCAATAGCTGTAATCTGCTAATAAAACCTGCCTATATTACCCTTATCTTTTAATATACATTTTGAATCAAACTTATATATGTAAATGTTCCTCTCACCGATAACATGGCGGATAATTAGGTAAGGTTAGGTTAAATTAAGCTAGATTAGTTAGGTCAGGTATAGATTAGATTAACGTCTGTCTTAAAACAATATTTGGCATCACATAACCCCCCCCAAACTTACCTGTCTCGTCTTTACATAATTTATCATCGCTAATCAACAGGTAGACAGAAGTATTTGCCTCATCATTCTGCGTATTGGTATAGCAAGCGACCGAGTGAAGTGATCTGGTTACTAGCGAGAGATACGAACCTATTATAATGCGCTGGTGGTGGTGGTCAATACCTTGATTTTGTTGTGTCAAGTTTAACCAATAAGGATTAGAGTTAATTACAGGTGAGGTAATTAATGAAATACCTGTGATGTGTGTGTTAAAATATACCTGGTTATTATACGTATATTCCCAATGATGTTTTTTTTTTGTTAAATAATTAATAATAGAAAGAAAAGTCCTTGAATATATTAAATAAAAGATGGTAAGAATATCATTTGAGTTTTATAGAGAGAAAAATCATTGTTTATGCTAACTGTGGGTACAAGATATTACAATACATTATGAAATAGTGATGTAGACTCAGTATATCACATTACAGTCATTTAAACTGTATTTTTCCCTGTATCTTTATGGTCATTAAAACAATACGTATATACACACTGGTAACACACTTCAAGTTACCTGTGTGTAAGAGGGGGAACTAATTTACCTTTGAGATTATTATTTACCTGAAAAAATAACATATAAAACTGTATTTGTTAAGGAAAGTAGAATATCGTTATTGTTTATTAAAGGTAAAATAATGAAGGAGAAAAATGATATAATTTGTCTGTGTTTTTAAGTTGCGTTTGTAGGTAATTATAGAGAAAATATAAGTCATTAGTTATTAATAGTTAGGAAGGGGTGAGGGGTGGGAGGGAGAGGGGGAGAGAGGGGTGAAGGGGGATGGGGAAAGGGTGAGGAGGTGAGGGAGGAGAGGAGGTGCTGGTGGTTAAGGGGTGAGGGAGGAGGAGGGGTGAGAGGTGAGGGAAGGGGTGAGGGGTGAAGGTGGAGGGAGGGATGAAAGGGGTGAGGGTGATGGGGAATGGGTGAAGAGGAGGGGGAGGATAGGAGGGCTGATGGTGAGGTGGAGAGGAGGGGTGAGGGGAAGGGGTGAGGAAGGAGGGTGAGGTGAAGGGGATGAGGGAAAGGGGAGACATGAGAAGCCAAACAGTCACACTGGAAAAAAGACAGAGTGAAAGGTACTGTATTTAAGTCTTCCTCAACAGAACTGCTTCAATTCTTTTTCTTTCACGTAAGATCTTTGTGGACATTGTCTAAGAGCGCCGCCGTGAGCTGATTGGCTGAGAATATAAACATCTGAGCATCGAGGAACTTCACTGTGAGCTGATTGGATGAGAACATAAACACCTGAGCATCGAGGAACTTCACTGTGAGCTGATTGGATAAGAACATAAAAATCTGAGCATCGAGGAACTTCACTGTGAGCTGATTGGATGAGAATATAAACATCTGAGCATCGAGGAGCTTTACTGTGAGCTGATTGGATGAGAATATAAACATCTGAGTATCGAGGAACTTCACTGTGAGCTGATTGGATGAGAATATAAACATCTGAGCATCGAGGAACTTCACTGTGAGTTGATTGGCTGAGAATATAAACATCTGAGCATCGAGGAACTTCACTGTGAGCTGATTGGATGAGAATATAAACATCTGAGCATCGAGGAACTTCACTGTGAGCTGATTGGATGAGAATATAAACACCTGAGCATCGAGGAACTTCACTGTGAGCTGATTGGCTGAGAATATAAACATCTGAGCATCGAGGAACTTCACTGTGAGCTGATTGGATGAGAATATAAACATCTGAGCATCGAGGAACTTCACTGTGAGCTGATTGGCTGAGAATATAAACATCTGAGCATCGAGGAGTTTTACTGTGAGCTGATTGGATGAGAATATAAACATCTGAGCGTCGAGGAACTTCACTGTGAGCTGATTGGATGAGAATATGAACATCTGAGCATCGAGGAACTTCACTGTGAGCTGATTGGCTGAGAACATAAACATCTGAGCATCGAGGAACGTCACTGTGAGCTGATTGGGTAAGAACAGAGAGATTATATTTCTATCCATTGTCAATCGTTGATGACTAATATATCCCTAACCTATCCAACGGACTTGAACATACACACACACACCCCCCCACACACACACACAAACACACACACACACACACACACACACACAAGTCCTGTAGCCCAAAGAGTTCGATCGCCTATGCTTAGTGTTAAATCCACCCTGATCGCACTCTCGAATGACATAATATTGACAGAAGAATTTTTCCCCAGGTTGTGAAGCGTGTGTGAGTTCTCGCTCTCTTGTCTGGGAGTAAACACGACAATTTTTATTTGATTTTTACTTTTTCAGGGAATGTGTTTTGATAAGCAATATTTTATGATAAACTCTATATGAAAATTATAATATGGTGATCCTAGATGAATATTAAACTCTAATATAGGTTTGTTAGTTAGTGATTATATAATGTATATATAATGATAGTTTTTATATATGCTATTGTTGTATAATATAAACATTTACAGATATTTATTCAATGTTAAAATAATATCAACATGGAAAGTAACATATTAATATTTCCCAAACTATTTTATTTAACACCAAAGTAAAAAAGAAGAAATACCTACGTTTCTGTTAAAAAATATATTCGATAATTTCACCTTTAAAAAAAATATAATTTACACAGACTTGGTTATACCCCGCACGTGTAAGGAGCGTCAATAAGACTAACCTAGTATACTCTTATAAGTAGGTCAGGCCAGGTCAGCATATACCTCGTAAGAAAGCCAACTCAACCCTCTCCCCCTCTCCCCTCCCTTCCCCCACAAGCCTACCAGTGACACGTGAATGTTAAAAGAATATCTATGTAACATTTATTTTAAGCCAGGTTTTGTATGGAGGTTCTGAGGGGGTGATTGATGATGTGAGTCTAACTAAATGAGGTGATTGGTTAGGTTAGGTTAGGTTAATGGAACTTTTTTAGAATTTTTTTTTGTTAACAACTCACTTGAATGTTTTGATAAGTGTTTTAAATGTGACTTTTATCTCCTCCTCCTCTTCTTCCACTTCCTTTATCTTCCTCCTCCTCCTCCTTCCCTTCCTCCTTCTTCTCCTTTCCCTCCACCTCCACCCCCTTCCCCTCCTCCTCCTCCTCCTCCTCCTCCTCCTCCTTCCCCTCCTCCTCCTCCTCCTTCCCTTCCTCCTTCTTCTCCTTCCCCTCCTTCTCCTCCTCCTTCCCCTCCTTCCCCTCCTCCTTCCCCTCCATCTCCACCCCCTTCCCCTCCTCTTCCTCCTCCTACTAAAAACATCCATAATTTAGCTCAAAAAACACAAATTTCACCTGACTAAACAAGGAAACACACCCCCCCCCCTGTCCCCCACCACCACTACCACCCCCACCACTATAACCACCACTACCACCCCCACCACCACTACCACCCCCACCACCATTATAACCACCACTACCACCCCCACCACCACTATAACCACCACTACCACCCCACCACTATAACCACCACTACCACCCCACCACCACTATAACCACCACTACCACCCCCACCACCACTATAACCACCACTACCACCCCACCACCACTACCACCCCCACCACCATTATAACCACCACTACCACCCCCACCACTATAACCACCACTACCACCCCCACCACTATAACCACCACTACCACCCCCACCACCACTATAACCACCACTACCACCCCACCACCACTATAACCACCACTACCACCCCCACCACCATTATAACCACCATTATAACCACCACTACCACCCCCACCACCACTACCACCCCCACCACCATAACCACCACTACCACCCCACCACCACTATAACCACCACTACCACCCCCACCACCACCATAACCACCACTACCACACCACCACCACTATAACAAGCATTACCATAACTTACCTACACTACCATAAAAGCCGTAGTTATCTGTGTGTGTACAGACTGAGGTAAATAAGGCTACAAAAATGGACCTGTGTGTGTGTTTGTCCAACCTGGCTCACACATACACACACACACACACACACAGAGAGAGGAATAGAGATTTTTATTCTATATTTTTAACCTAGTAATACTCTCTCTCTCTCTCTCTCTCTCTCTCTCTCTCTCTCTCTCCGTCTGACAAACTCGAATATCCACACTTGTATTTCCATCACGTATTAAATTCCCCGATAGACTTAGCATTCCCGACTTTCCTCTTCCCTGTAAATGGAAAAGATTCTTGAATTAATCTCCGCTAACAGTTCACCTTTTTTTTTAGAATTCGTTTATCTTCTTTGGGGGGAGTCTGATTTGGGGCTAAGTCAACTCGTATAAGCAAGGAAAAGAACTTATGTTTAGTCTATGAGCACTTAAACCCCTATTAAATACGTTCGCTGTACCGTATTTTAAGCTATTCATGCCTCTAGTCTGTGATCGATTTCCACGTATCACTTTTCATTCTGTGGGCGGAGCGTTCTACCGTAACCGTACTCGCTAATCGTTTGTAATTATATGTAATTATATACCAGCGCTCAATTATAGCTTGTTGAAGATTCATTTAAGCTCAGGTTTGATTATAAGTAACTGGAGAAGGGTTGATGTGCTTTTGTTTTCTATTTGGGTGCTGAGGATCGGGGAGTTTGGATAGAGGGTTGAACTCCATTGACTATAGGATACAATACGGTTTAACTATAAGTACCAGAAGTCGTTATGCTTTTGTTTTCATCTGGTATTTGAGGATCGAAGAGTGTATTTAGTGTTGAACTACATTAACTATAGGATACAATACGGTTTAACTATAAGTACCAGGAGTCGATATGCTTTTGTTTTCACCCGGGACATAAACACCATAATTATTATACTCCACAATGAAATTATTTAACTTTATGAAGCTCCAGTTATGAATACGTATTTATATGTATAATAATCACTAAAGAAGGATAATTATACACTGAAAGTTTACATAGAAGCTGTTGTTTGGATATTTAATGTTATAATGAGTTGAGTTTATATATGGTTCCCTTTGTGTTTTGTGAAGGTAATGTTATGTGTGGGATGGTCTTATACGTTGACTTATGTTTACATCTCTCTCTCTCTCTCTCTCTCTCTCTCTCTCTCTCTCAATAGATTACCCCCGTCTGCCTCCGTACCTGTCTCAATGGCCGTCTACCTGCATTAACAGTAAGAGGTGTGTGCCAGACAAACACACACACACACATACAGGAGAGGAACAAAAGAGAGGAGAAGGTACAACACAACCGAATGTATAAGAAAACACAAAGAAGATAGAAAAAATAGGCAGTAATGTGAAGGAAAAGGAAATTAAGCTAAAGGCATTAAAAAAAGTCTATGTAATAATTAACATCGTACAGGTAACTCGTAAACCAGGGAAATATCAAGGGAACGTCTATGTAATAATTAGCATCGTACAGGTAACTCGTAAACCAGGTGGGAACGTCTATGTAATAATTAGCATCGTACAGGTAACTCGTAAACCAGGTGGGAACGTCTATGTAATATTTAGCATCGTACAGGTAACTCGTAAACCAGGTGGGAACGTCCATGTAATAATTAGCATCGTACAGGTAACTCGTAAGCCAGGTGGGAACGTCTATGTAATAATTAGCATCGTACAGGTAACTCGTAAACCAGGTGGGAACGTCTATGTAATAATTAGCATCGTACAGGTAAACACTGATAAACCAGGTGTGAATGCAATTACCAAGTGCAGCTGATGATTTTATTACGACTATCGTGTTGTAGTTTAATTTAATGTGTATTTGCTATTACGTTTTATGAGATGTGGTGATGTGGTGGAGGATGGTGATGTGGTGAATGATGGTGATGTGGTGAAGGATGGTGATGTGGTGGAGGATGGTGATGTGGTGGAGAATGGTGATGTGGTGGAGGATGTGGTGGAGGATGGTGATGTGGTGGAGGATGGTGATGTGGTGGAGGATGGTGATGTGGTGAATGATGGTGATGTGGTGCAGGATGGTGATGTGGTGGAGGATGGTGATGTGGTGGAGTATGGTGATGTGGAGGAGGAAGATGTGGAAGAGGAAGAAGAGCAGGAAGTATTACAACAACATCCACTTTAATTTCTCCACAATAGACTTATGACTTAGTATAAAGCTCCAGTATAAAGCTCCAGTATAAAGCTCCAGTATAAAGCTCCAGTAAAAAGCTCCAGTATAAAGCTCCAGTATAAAGCTCCAGTATAAAGCTCCAGTAAAAAGCTCCAGTATAAAGCTCCAGTATAAAGCTCCAGTATAAAGCTCCAATATGAAGCTCCAGTATAAGGCTCCAGTATAAGGCTCCAGTATAAAGGTCCACTGGTGACTGACAACAGAAAGTGAACTGGTGAAATGTAACTCGGTCGCAGTACAGTGTATCCCGGCCGGAGGAGCTCACTCGCCTGGTAGCTCTTTGGTCGACATTCATACCACTATTTTAAGGAAGTCCAAAGAAGTTATTCATTGCATAAATTTATTTCGAATAAATATATAGTCAAATAAATACAGCATTTAGTGAAAGGTATTAAATGGTGATTCTATGATACTAATTGGTGGTTTGAAGATATTGGTTTGTTTTAGGAGTCGTCATAAGTATGGGTGGGGGGGGGGGGTGTAGGGGGAGGCTCACAGGCGGCCAGGTGTGTTGTACAGCCTGTTGGGGGCGGCGACACTCTGCTGTTGTGGTGCCCCGTAGCTGGTGGAGAGTGATCGGTCTGATGCGGCAGCCTCATTATCTTCAGGCACTTTGCCGATCTCAGCGTTGAGGCCGAAGAACTGTTGTGAGGCGGCACAGTCTACGTTGAACCACCAGTCACACACGAAGTACTGCTGGTTGAAGATGGTGCCGTTGGGACACAGGAAGGAGTCCTGGCGGCCGTCGAACTGACAGATGTGGAACACCTGGCAGCCGGCCTCGTCGGCGGTGTCAGCGAAGTAACCTGGGAACTCCTGTTGCTCGCAGGAGAAGCCGGTGTCGGGTACAGAGGCCAGGATCGGGTAGTCTTCACCAGGGACGCCGCCGCCGGGGATTGCCTCAGCTAACACCTATAGATAATAAGTGTGAGTACTGGAGTAGCATGGCTGACTGACCTAATGTTACCTGAAAGGTTATAACAATTCACTTTGCTTAGTTATCAACTCCTTACACACACATACACACTCCCCACCCCCACAACACACCTGGAGTGGGTCCACCTGTACGTCATCAACACTGGAGGCAGCAGCGAGCAGTGGGTCACCATTACCGGGAGCGCCATAGTTGTACCCTGGTATGACCTGACCGCCTGTACCTACTGCCACCAGAGCTGTAGTGAAACATAACCAGTACAGCTTGAGACATCACCGCCACATTCATTTATTTATGTTTATATCATCATTTTTATCAACTTCACAACTATAATTAACTTTCAAGATATAATATTTATCATACATAGACATTATTATATTGTTTTGGGGGAAATATTAACTGGAATGAATAAAGCTATACTTTACCCAGAGCCAGAGCGGTTACAAAACGATTCATGTCTGCAAGAAAAAGTCATTATCATATAAACAGTTGTATATAATAATCCTCAATATACATGTCTTCGTTAATATAATTGGAATGGTTCGTTTAACCCTTTGAGTCATGGAGGGTTAAATGATTGTCCTCAAAGGGTTAAATCATCGTCCTCAAAGGGTTAAATCATCGTCCCCAAAGGGTTAAATCATCGTCCTCAAAGGGTTAAATCATCGTCCTCAAAGGGTTAAATCATCGTCATCAAAGGGTTAAATCATCGTCCTCAAAGGGTTAAATCATCGTCATCAAAGGGTTAAATCATCGTCATCAAAGGGTTAAATCATCATATTCAAAGGGTTAAATCATCGTCATCAAAGGGTTAAATCATCGTCTCAAGGTTAATCATCATTCAATGGTTAAATCATCGTCATCAAAGGGTTAAATCATCGTCATCAAAGGGTTAAATCATCATATTCAAAGGGTTAAATCATCGTCATCAAAGGGTTAAATCATCATCGTCAAAGGGTTAAACTGATATTATTACAAGAGCTATTTAATAATGATCCAATAAAAAAAAACCCACATAATTTCAATAGTCATTACCTTACACAAATAGAAGCATTATATTATTAAAAAGAATGAAACCAACTGAGGGTCTCTTGTCAAGCTAACTTAACTAAACTCCCGTCATCCGTACAGCTCGTGTGTGTATAAGAACCAAGCTCAGTCAGTTTAATTTGCATATCAAGCTAATATTTATGTTTTGAAAGTTCATAAACATAAATAAATGACATGATTTTGGTACATTTGCTACGACGGGGTTTCTTCTGGGTCGTGTTAGGAGAGGTAGGCTGAGTGACTACTGTTAAGTGGTGGGTACTCTTTCGCTGATGGATGTGAACGTACTTATGTATTATGATTATTTTACGTGGTAGTAACGAATAGTTTCTTAGATATATTTTCTTTGTTTGATTTCGTTTATTTTTTTTATCGTCTTCTGAATCATGTTATTACGTGAATGATGGATGAAAGTGCATAGAAAAAATATTGTCATTGGGTCATTCATATTGGAATTCATTTATAATACGAGTGTTGACATCCTAAGGTCAACACAGACCTCAAGGAGTTTATACACATAGAAATACCATTCTTTTACACTACATAATGTGAGGCGGTGATGTAGGTTTAATCTCTCTACATCTTAAGCCATGAACACCTTAGAATTCGTCCCAAATCCCCAAGGGCTTCACGACCATTGACAACGTCTGGGTAAACAATGTCAATGTTCACAGCTTTAAGGCGGCCTTGTTGACACAGTAACCGGAGCAAACGAACTCTGTTGGTCTTTGTTAAACAGCAAACAAAGGGGCCAGTTGTCAGCCCAAGTTGCACATCTGACGTGTTTAGAATGTAATCAATGCCAGCAACAGTTCCGTTCTAGATCAGCACTTGTAGCCACGATCAATAATACACTATCATACATGTGTCAAGTCCACATTCAGAATGGGGTAGTGAAAGTTTCTTATACAACTGAATATTACGTGAAGAAATTGGAACCCGGATCAAGTTGGTGTAATATTCAATAATAAAACTAAGAATAAGAATAAAGTGATGTATTTTACGGTAAAGAATAAAAAAATAATATATAAAACAAAACACCGATGCAGTGTTCTGTCCATAAAGGCTTCGGGTTCACGAATCTGAATCCCGGGGTTCGTGGTACAGAAGGAGAGATGGCAGAACTTCAGAGGGGGAACTGTACCTCTACAAATTAGACAGATCAAACGAAGAAGAAGGCGAAGAAGAAGTAGAAGAGGAAGAGGTACTTACTTTTCGGTGTTAAGGGAGGTAGTGTATGGTAGTTTAAGGGCTGTCTGAGTTATATAGTGTCGTTGTACTCTGCCCTGACCTTGCTCACAGTGGCGAAAGTCTCAGTGGCGGAAGTCTGTCGAGGTAAAGGTGCTCCCGTAGTACAGGTGAGGTCGAGAGCGGCCCCCAGGTGTAACGAAGTCAATCATCTGCTGGAAAGGTAGAAAGAGTTGGTGATGTAAACTTGGATTAGGGTAGGGTAGGGTAGGGTAGGGTAGGATAGGGTAAGACCATGGTAAGACCTATATAATATTTGTGCAATATTTCGTTATAACATAATTAAACACCGAATGATTATCTTCTGAGAAAACCCTACCCTATCCTATCCTTCCCTACCCCACCCTACCCTACCCTACCCTACCCTACCCTACCCAAACAACCAAACACGCAAAGGTAATGAATATAGAGAGGAAGAAGCCAATGGGAAGACCTACTACACTTATTCACGGGAGTCATTTACAAATAGGGAAGACGAAGGCAATCTTTCCCCCCACCAGAGAATGAAACACCTTAGTTACCATGACCAACGGGCGTGTATGCAGCAAGACCTATCTCATTTGCATACACCCGCCAAAGGTATGCAATTTGCTAGAGTCGATTAGTTTTGATCTATAGCGAAGGTGAGTTTCTCAGGTAACCACAGACTCAGGTAAGGGATAGGTAGGTATAGTGAGGTGTATAATCATTGAGTGTGTTTTGACTTGACCTGACTTGACGTGACTCTATTACTACTACTGTTGAAATTATTGTGAGTACTATTACACTCAGTACTACTACCACTACTAAGACTTTTTTTTCGTGGCCTCCAGCCTCCCCCAATAGCCACACCTTCGCCGCCATTTTATTACCTTAAAATTAAATATCCTAATACATAAGTAGCTATCCTATCTGTGTTGAATTAGTTGAGCCGCAGATCTATGCGGCATTCAGTGACTGTAGCCTCATAGTCAGTATCTGCAGCAGTTGTTGGCATTAGGGCAGAAACTCTCGTTCCCCTGAGGCAGAGCAAAGCCGACCGAAGGAGAGAGAAAGACAGTCGACATCTCATCCAGGCTGTAACATAACTTCTGGGCTGCTGCTTCTGTTCGGAGATCACCTCCACGAGTCTGGCGTAGAAACATCTTGCACTTGGTCCCATCCCACCAGAAGTTGTGAACACTAAAGGAGTGAAGCTGCCTTGATCAACGTTTTGAATTCTCTCCCCATATGCCCTTATCTTGTCGTTCTCGTTCCTCCTGTGTGCAGCATCGAGAGCTAGGTTATGGTGACATGCGGCCATGGGATCAAATATCCTGATGTCGAAGAAAGCTCGCTGTCCCAGCGTCCAGAATCCTCGAGCACTGACGTCAACACGGGCTTCGTTAGATGTGTTTAAAGTCCTATGTTGGAAGATCTCACCGTCCAAAGGAAGGAGGGTCGGTTCTACCATGACATCCCGGCAGATTTCCTTCAACATATTTGCTGTGAGGTCCCTTACTTCGTCATGCCTCATGCATATGAAGCCCCCTTTCTTGCACACCATGGCGTGATCGACGTCATAGGAAGAGCCACACACGCATTGGGAGGGCAAACCTTCTACTGGCCTCCCAATTAACGGTGGGAGGGAGGGAGGGGGGGGGGGGTATTGACTATGTATTATGTAGGTAAAGATACACATTTACATATACATAAAGTTATACATCTTTGGTAAAACGTCTAGGGAGAAATTTAAGCTTCCCTTTGCGTCTTTACCTCATGAAAAAGGTTATTACTACACAGGTATACAGATATCTGGGTGTATTTAGTTATAGCAGCAGTTGTTGTTGAGCAATATATATATATAGTCTCTTATGTCTAATTCCTTAAGTTTTTAAGATGGTAGAATCATGTACCTTTGAATATCTTGTTACCAATGATTTTATAGAGATATTTATTTGTTAATTGATTCAGTAACTTTTATTTTAACCACTGTTTTAGATAGGTGGATATTTTTCACTAGTTCAGGGCTTTTTTTTTTTCGTTTTTTCCCTCTATTTTCATTCTAGTTTTCATTCTATTCGTATTTCCATTCAGATTATTTCTCATTTCACTTCGTTCATCAGTATTCCCAGTGAGGCAATACTCCATAAGGCCACAGTACTGTACTTCTTCTTACACAAGTTACACACACACACACTGTTAAAGAATGGGACCACTTCCTTAGTAATTTACCGACTATTATGCAAATTCAAACTTTTCCATAACCAGAAGAATCCTATGTGGTTACAGCTTTACCATATTAAGCTTAGAATACTGTAGATTCTTTATTGTCTGTTTATCTATATACGTATCATGTAAGCTTAGTCTCTTAATATCAACCATAATGTAAGCTTAGATTCCATAATAGTCCTCAAGCTTTTCTTATCAGCCAGGTGGTAAAGACGAATCTCGGTATAAATATTCTGGCCAGGTAAGGTATAATCACTCGAACCATTCTCAGGTGCTATCGAACTCCCTTTGAAGTAGTCGTGTGAAGTCATTTGTTTCGTAGAACCATTTTTTTTTTTAAAGCGTTATTTGATCCTCCTTTCATTTAGGCTACCGTGGTTCCCCCCCCCCCCCCCAGGGTGTGTTGAAGCTATTGGATCCCCTGTACTTATTACCATACACTTGATGGGTAATGATCGGTCTTCAGAAAATATTTATTGTTCGTGTTCATTAGTTTTTTTTTTATATATTAATGTACAGTAATATGATATATTCCTTTTATTGAGAGATAATATTAAGTAAAAATATATATTGTATAGTGACCTCTTATATATGTCTGTACGTCTATACCAAACGTGTTCTCAAGAGCTGGTGTAACAGGTGTCAACCACTCTATAATGGCTAAGAAGCTCTAGAGTGCACGATACCTAATGGTTAAAACACACTCTAGAATAGTGCATTTCACCATCAGGAACCGTGTACTCTAGAGTTTAGCCTATCTAGAGTGGTTGACGTTTCCTACACCGGGCAGAGAGAAGAGTGTGTGTACTTGGGCCGGACCATCTCACTGACGAAGCCACAAGGTCAGCTTCCCAGACTAGTGTTAATATTTGCCAGACTCCCAGCCGACTCATATTAAACTCTTCCTGATCTCCTTCTACCACTAGCCTCTTCCCTTGACCTAAATCATAAACGGAAGAGGAATATTGACAACAGAGCTCACTCATTTGACTCTTTGTTGACTATTATTCCCCGCCTGGTGCCGTGCCAAGTGATCATACTCAGCGGTTGGTCTGTTTGTCTGTTAGTTCCTTAGGGAGATATTCACGCCCAGTAAAATATTAATAAAATGACGGGAAAATAATGTGGTTTCCATCTACCACACACACAGGCAAGCAGACATTCACTACCACCACAACAATAATTAAGTCTGATATTGGACACTTACTGTACATAGTTAAGGTAGAGTCTCAGAGTAATGTTGAGGCCATATTTCAATTGTTATTTTTGTTTTCTTCAATATTGTGTTAATTGATTTTGTTAGCTTTTAATTCTTGGCTGAGGTTTGTTTGTTAAATTTCTATATTTGGTTACGTCTTTTAATAGGAATTTATTTATTTAATTTATGTATCTCGCTAATTTAAATGTTCTGTGTTTTTCCGATATTTAAATTTGGTCTATGTAACAACACGCTATATGAACTGGCGCGAAAATATTGTATATTGGTACAAAGATAATGTCTAATTAACAATAATTCAACTTTCGCGAAATTAATGTCTTTCAAAACTAAATAAGACTGCGGTGATCACAATTAATTCTCTTTTAAAGATATCCAATTAACTAACACCAAATTAATATCCCGTAAAATATCATAAAAATGGCGGGAAAACAATGTGTTTTATCCACTACAAAACTAATTGGAACATCAATATTTGTGAGGCAACTCCGGTAGTTAATGTCATTCATACGACACCGGCGCTTAACAACCTCTACTGTGTCTTAAAGGGCCTTTATACACTACAACCTCTACTGTGTCTTAAAGGGCCTTTATACACTACAAATACTACTGTCTTAAAGGGCCTTTATACACTACAACCTCTACTGTGTCTTAAAGGGCCTTTATACACTACAAATACTACTGTCTTAAAGGGCCTTTATACACTACAAATACTACTGTCTTAAAGGGCCTTTATACACTACAACCTCTACTGTGTCTTAAAGGGCCTTTATACACTACAAATACTACTGTCTTAAAGGGCCTTTATACACTACAAATACTACTGTCTTAAAGGGCCTTTATACACTACAAATACTACTGTCTTAAAGGGCCTTTAATTGCGTTATTTGAGTCCATCATTTAAACTCATTCACGTAGACACATCAGATTATTTTCATTTACTTCAACTTCAAATGATAAAATTCATTTTTATTTATATCTCTCATTATAAAGTTATTGTTTCTTCGTGAATATAAACATTATCCTTTTTTTTTGAACTTCGATAAATATATCGATGCGTTATGGAGTTAGTGTAAAGTTTAGTACAGAAATATTACTTAAGTTAGCCATTAAAGTTTTCTTTTATTAATATTAAAGAAAACGAACATTTTTGTTGGTAAACTCAACTATTCTACAGTATATGCTATGCGGTGTTTTCAAGATTATATACACGCAAAGAAAAACTTCAAAATGGTATTTTAAACTAATGAACCTTAATAATAATGCTTATATCGTGAGTTTCACCACTAAGGTTGTTTTAATACACATCCAGAGAGCAACTCGTGTAGGATGGCAAAGAAAATTCTTCCTGGAGCTGGCGGATGCCCGCCCCACTAGTGGTCACAACTTGAGGTTGAAAAGGCCACAAATTCAGAACATTTTTAGGTAAAGCTTTTAAGGAGTGATAGTTGTGAATTATTGGAACAATTTACGATAGATCGTTGTAACGGCACCGAGTGTGGACTCATTCAAGACTCGGCCTACTGTTGTTTCCTGAAGTAAACTCGACGCCTTTTATTTTACCCTCTTCGCCACTTGGGCGGTCCGTCACATCTATGTTGCGCATTGTTGGTAAATACTGGGCATGTACGGCTCTCTTAAGGTAAATGGCAGACACTATGTCTTATACGTGTTTGATTTGAGCAAGAACGAACCACACAACGATACATACTCAAGTGTTAACAGAACACTAAATATAGAGTAAAGTTATATCAGTTGGTCAGTTGATACGAAGATATTCCTTAGAGGAAGTAGATTCTTAACACGATGTATTTAGTGTAAATTACGACACCTGACAAAAACACACCTCTCCCACCTCCCCGTAAAACACGCCTCTCCCACCTCCCCGTAAAACACGCCTCTCCCACCTCCCCGTAAAACACGCCTCTCCCACCTCCCCGTAAAACACGCCTCTCCCACCTCCCCGTAAAACACGCCTCTCCCACCTCCCCGTAAAACACGCCTCTCCCACCTCCCCGTAAAACACGCCTCTCCCACCTCCCCGTAAAACACGCCTCTCCCACCTCCCCGTAAAACACACCTCTCCCACCTCCCCGTAAAACACGCCTCTCCCACCTCCCCGTAATACACGCCTCTCCCACCTCCCCGTAAAACACGCCTCTCCCACCTCCCCGTAAAACACGCCTCTCCCACCTCCCCGTAAAACACGCCTCTCCCACCTCCCCGTAATACACGCCTCTCCCACCTCCCCGTAAAACACGCCTCTCCCACCTCCCCGTAAAACACGCCTCTCCCACCTCCCCGTAAAACACGCCTCTCCCACCTCCCCGTAAAACACACCTCTCCCACCTCCCCGTAAAACACGCCTCTCCCACCTCCCCACCAAGCCCGTCACTACTGTCCTCTAGTATCAATTATTCACAAATAAAAGTTGTCACATCATGTCCCCCATCCCATATAATTTATTATAATTATTCGTATACATAAGAGTTAATATTACACAACTCGAGGACTGACATATTTAGGAGGGTGACCCGAGACGCCTCCCTCACCTCCCAACCCAGTATCTGCCGTCGCTTAATGATGATGATGTTGACGAAGCATGTGCAGGTGAGTGTGTATGTGTCCACAAGTTTATTCTTTTCAAATTTATAATATTTGTATTATTATTTATGCATTTTGTCTTATATAATAATTACAAACACAACGACCATTTGATAGTCCAAACAACCTCGTTTATAAACCCCGCCCACTTGATGACGTCACCAAAACAACAGAGATTCGAAACCCTGAATCAGGCCTCGAACAGTTAATCAATTCTCGCGGTAATTTTAAGTGAAATTGTAAGTAATTCAATTTTATAAAGTCAATTGGTTTATTAATATAGTTTAAGGTTATTTTCACGTTAGTGGTTCAGTAATAGTGTTAATATCTTCGTTAGGCAACTGGGATTTGGATGGTTGATGGTTCAGGATGGGGAGTCGAAGCCTCAAGTTACGACGTTTCACAGTGAACTTGGGAGAGAGGCGGTGCTGCACCTGACACACGCCGTCTGCTGCAGTCTGTGTAATGCTCCTGGCTGGTGACGACTGACACACGTTACCCTGCCTCTTTCTTCTGTTGGCTGATTGTTTTTGACGTTATTGGTTACTGCTGGCTGACAATGTTGTTGCTACAGGATACTCCCTACTGACAGGAGCTCCTTGCTGACCGGTAAGTTCCACTCCCAACTCATAGGTGTGAAAGGATCGTCATATATTAAGTGTACTTAGTTTATCTTGCTGCTAGGTCATGATAAAAGTTCGTTATAAGTTTTAGTAATAAGCAAACTACTGCATTAATTGCCTCCTGTACACGTCACCATAGAGCATCACAATTAAGGCTTCTGGACCGGGTTCGTGGACGGTTAATAAATCCCAGGACAAGTTTCAAGTATCCCAGGAGTCTGCAACCCTCCATTACAAACAAAATATAGCAATAATGTACATAAAAATATAATAATTCTGGTGAAGTTAATGTTTCAAGGCCGTAAATTACACGTACAGTAAAATTACTCCATAGTCGGCTAGTAGAGGGAAGCGTTATTAGTGGCCGGGATGACGTGAGGTGGGACTGTTGTTAAGCAAGACGAGAACAAATGGTTTCCTTAGTTTCCATAGTTATTTCGAAACCAAGAAAGATTAGTTTTTTTTAATTGTGAAATCCGAGGTTTATTCTGTGGGCACCTGAGGATATATTATACAGTATATATATTTAAGACGACAAATTAACCCGGGTGATCCCTTACTGCTTGTTTCACTCTTGATTTTGTAAAGGATATTTTCATTGGTTTGTTTTTTTTAGAGGAATATTGTTTGACTATTAAGTGTTTAACGTATATATATAACCTGGTGTTATTAAAGTATTTTTCAATGCTAATGTATAAATATTCGTGCCTCTGTAGTATTGTGTGAACTGTTAACCGTATATTAGGATTTAGTTCAATAAAGAGTTACCGCGGGAGGAGGCCTAGTTGAAGCATTATTTACGTCTTGTGTACAGTCGACAAAATCGGATTTCGAGCAGCTGGGCACGACAGATTTCCAAACAGATTAGCTCTTGTTCTTATGATGACTAGTAAGTCTCTGGTTTTGAAGTGACTTAATACTTCGTAATTTGTTGCTCTTTTTTATTGTATTTACTGTTGAAAAGTAATTAAATTTGCATTAAAAACTTCCTGAACATCAGAATTTTCGTTAGTTTTTTCTTATGTCGTTTGGAACAGTCGGGAACTTCGGTTTTTTTCCCCAACTGTATATAGTTTGATGGTCAGGGCTGGATGGTCAGGGCTAGATGGTCAGGGCTAGTAAATAAAGTTCTCTAACACTAAATCTAAAAACACTGGCATTAATTAATCACAACATGAACTACTCTGACGTAATAACTCAGGTGTTTTAATGTTATTAACTAGGAAACTTAAATAATCCCTAAAACATATTGGCTCATTTTACGATTCTCTTCCAGATCCAACTCCCCGTGGACTACCCGAGCCATGGTGAGCCACAGCTACTGCATGGACCAGGCCTCAGCACCCTCCTGGCTCCTCTCCCAAAAATGACAAGATGAACAGTCGCCATTCCTGCAGTATTGCCAGCTGTCACGCTCCTCCTCACTTGTGTGCCACGTGAGCTGTCGTGTCACACTCCTCCTCACCTGTGCCACGTGAGCTGTCTCTCGTCACGCTCCTCCTCACCTGTGCCACGTGAGCTGTCTCTCTTGTCACGCTCCTCCTCACCTGTGTGCCAAGTGAGCTGTCTTGTCACGCTCCTCCTCACCTGTGTGCCACGTGAGCTGTCCTGTCATGCTCGAACTCGCCTGTGGGCCGCGTGAGCTGTCTTGCCATGCTCCTCCTAGCCTGTGGGCCACGTGAGCTGTCTTGTCATGCTCCTCCTCACCTGTGGGCCACGTGAGCTGTCTTGTCATGCTCCTCCTCACCTCTGGGCCGCGTGAGCTGTCTTGCCATGCTCCTCCTCACCTGTGGGCCACGTGAGCTGTCTTGTCATGCTCCTTGCCTGTGGGCCACGTGAGCTGTCTTGTCATGCTCCACCTCACCTGTGGGCCACCTGAGCTGTCTTGTCATGCTCCTCCTCACCTGTGGGCCGCGTGAGCTGTCGTGTCACACTCCTCCTTACCTGTGTGCCACGTGAGCTGTCTCTCGTCACGCTCCTCCTCACCTGTGCCACGTGAGCTGTCTCTCTTGTCACGCTCCTCCTCACCTGTGTGCCACGTGAGCTGTCCTGTCATGCTCGAACTCGCCTGTGGGCCAAGTGAGCTGTCTTGTCACGCTCCTCCTCACCTGTGTGCCACGTGAGCTGTCCTGTCATGCTCGA
Source organism: Homarus gammarus (assembly GCA_958450375.1). Lineage (NCBI taxonomy): Eukaryota > Metazoa > Arthropoda > Malacostraca > Decapoda > Nephropidae > Homarus > Homarus gammarus. The sequence continues at coordinate 363,023 of CAUDMG010001333.1, forward strand.
ACTCGCCTGTGGGCCACCTGAGCTGTCGTGTCATGCTCCTCCTTGCCTGTGGGCCACGTGAGCTGTCTTGTCATGCTCCTCCTCACCTATGGGCCACCTGAGCTGTCTTGTCATGCTCCTCCTCACCTGTGGGCCGCGTGAGCTGTCGTGTCACGCTCCTCCTCGCCTGTGGGCCACCTGAGCTGTCTTGTCATGCTCCTCCTCACCTGTGGGCCACGTGAGCTGTCTTGTCATGCTCCTTGCCTGTGGGCCACGTGAGCTGTCCTGTCATGCTCCTCCTCGCCTGTGTGCCATGTGAGCTGTCTTGTCACGCTCCTCCTCACCTGTGTGCCACGTGAGCTGTCTTGTCACGCTCCTCCTCACCTGTGTGCCACGTGAGCTGTCTTGTCACGCTCCTCCTCACCTGTGTGCCACGTGAGCTGTCTTGTCACGCTCCTCCTCACCTGTGTGCCACGTGAGCTGTCTTGTCACGCTCCTCCTCACCTGTGTGCCACGTGAGCTGTCTTGTCACGCTCCTCCTCACCTGTGTGCCACGTGAGCTGTCTTGTCACGCTCCTCCTCACCTGTGTGCCACGTGAGCTGTCTTGTCACGCTCCTCCTCACCTGTGTGCCACGTGAGCTGTCTTGTCACGCTCCTCCTCACCTGTGTGCCACGTGAGCTGTCTTGTCACGCTCCTCCTCACCTGTGTGCCACGTGAGCTGTCTTGTCACGCTCCTCCTCACCTGTGTGCCACGTGAGCTGTCTTGTCACGCTCCTCCTCACCTGTGTGCCACGTGAGCTGTCTTGTCACGCTCCTCCTCACCTGTGTGCCACGTGAGCTGTCTTGTCACGCTCCTCCTCACCTGTGTGCCACGTGAGCTGTCTTGTCACGCTCCTCCTCACCTGTGTGCCACGTGAGCTGTCTTGTCACGCTCCTCCTCACCTGTGTGCCACGTGAGCTGTCTTGTCACGCTCCTCCTCACCTGTGTGCCACGTGAGCTGTCTTGTCACGCTCCTCCTCACCTGTGTGCCACGTGAGCTGTCTTGTCACGCTCCTCCTCACCTGTGTGCCACGTGAGCTGTCTTGTCACGCTCCTCCTCACCTGTGTGCCACGTGAGCTGTCTTGTCACGCTCCTCCTCACCTGTGTGCCACGTGAGCTGTCTCTCTTGTCACGCTCCACCTCACCTGTGTGCCACGTGAGCTGTCATCACATGCTCCTCACCTGTGGGCCGCGTGAGCTGTCTCTCTTGTCACGCTCCACCTCACCTGTGCCACGTGAGCTGTCATCACATGCTCCTCACCTGTGGGCCGCGTGAGCTGTCTCTCTTGTCACGCTCCACCTCACCTGTGTGCCACCTGAGCTGTCTTGTCATGCTCCTCCTCACCTGTGACACCTAAGCTGTCTTGTCATGCTCCTCCTCGCCTGTGGGCCACGTGAGCTGTCTTGTCACGCTCCTCCTCACCTGTGTGCCACGTGAGCTGTCTTGTCACGCTCCTCCTCACCTGTGGGCCACGTGAGCTGTCTTGTCACGCTCCTCCTCACCTGTGGGCCACGTGAGCTGTCTTGTCACGCTCCTCCTCACCTGTGTGCCACGTGAGCTGTCTTGTCACGCTCCTCCTCACCTGTGTGCCACGTGAGCTGTCTTGTCACGCTCCTCCTCACCTGTGTGCCACGTGAGCTGTCTTGTCACGCTCCTCCTCACCTGTGTGCCACGTGAGCTGTCTTGTCACGCTCCTCCTCACCTGTGTGCCACGTGAGCTGTCTTGTCACGCTCCTCCTCACCTGTGTGCCACGTGAGCTGTCTTGTCACGCTCCTCCTCACCTGTGTGCCACGTGAGCTGTCTCTCTTGTCACGCTCCACCTCACCTGTGTGCCACGTGAGCTGTCATCACATGCTCCTCACCTGTGGGCCGCGTGAGCTGTCTCTCTTGTCACGCTCCACCTCACCTGTGTGCCACGTGAGCTGTCATCACATGCTCCTCACCTGTGGGCCGCGTGAGCTGTCTTGTCATGCTGCTCCTTGCCTGTGGGCCACGTGAGCTGTCTTGTCATGCTCCTTGCCTTGCTCCTCACCTGTGGGCCGCGTGAGCTGTCTCTCTTGTCACGCTCCACCTCACCTGTGTGCCACGTGAGCTGTCATCACATGCTCCTCACCTGTGGGCCGCGTGAGCTGTCATCACATGCTCCTCCTCGCCTGTGGGCCACGTGAGCTGTCTTGTCATGCTCCTCCTCGCCTGTGGGCCACGTGAGCTGTCTTGTCATGCACCTCCTCGCCTGTGGGCCACGTGAGCTGTCTTGTCATGCTCCTCCTCGCCTGTGGGCCACGTGAGCTGTCTTGCCATGCTCCTCCTCGCCTGTGGGCCACCTGAGCTGTCTTGCCATGCTCCTCCTCGCCTGTGGGCCACCTGAGCTGTCTTGTCATGCTCCTCCTCGCCTGTGGGCCACGTGAGCTGTCTTGTCATGCTCCTCCTCACCTGTGGGCCACCTGAGCTGTCTTGCCATGCTCCTCACCTGTGGGCCACGTGAGCTCTCTTGTCACGCTCCTCCTCACCTGTGGGCCACGTGAGCCGTCTTGTCACGCTCCTCCTCGCCTGTGGGCCACCTGAGCCGTCTTGCCATGCTCCTCCTCGCCTGTGGGCCACGTGAGCTGTCTTGTCATGCTCCTCCTCACCTGTGGGCCACCTGAGCTGTCTTGCCATGCTCCTCACCTGTGGGCCACGTGAGCTCTCTTGTCACGCTCCTCCTCGCCTGTGGGCCACCTGAGCCGTCTTGTCATGCTCCTCCTCGCCTGTGGGCCACCTGAGCTGTCTTGCCATGCTCCTCCTCGCCTGTGGGCCACCTGAGCTGTCTTGTCATGCTCCTCCTCGCCTGTGGGCCACCTGAGCTGTCTTGCCATGCTCCTCCTCACCTGTGGGCCACCTGAGCTGTCTTGTTCAACACCCAGTTTCATCTGACACCAATAAGACGTGATGGGTCTTGCTACAGCCTCTACTGTTGCTCAAGGTAACTATTGAACCTTTAACTGTTGTGTACCTTAGTTTCTGTTGGGGCTCCTCAATTCTTAGTGGACAAAGTTTAGCTAATGGCGGTTTTTAAATAGTTAACTTCAGTGAAAAAGTCGTCACATAACTTACTATTTCAGTTATATAAATTCATCTAAATAATAGTAATAATAATTTGTATACAATCTATTGACTGAAGCCTCGCTACCACCCTTCCGGCACCCTGGACACTACCTGGGTATATAGTCAGTATCCCACTCATTGTTTTCACTTAAGTCATTAGTAAATTTGTTACCCAATACAATCGTGTTTATTTGTTCGATAATATTTGGTAATCTGCAGTATGGACTCGCCTTAGTATAGCTTCCAGACGCACTTGTAATCTACGTTATGAGTCCACCTCAACACTTCACGTACCTAATACATCCAAGATTCTCTCAGATCAGTTGTGTATATCCGTCCTTCAAATGATTAGTGTTTATTTAATTTTAGACAACCGTAAACAAAACTCCCAGATATAGTATACTGTTCATAATATTACGCTACAATAAACCGATGAAGTCATCTTAGCAATCACATAGGCATCTTGAATTGTCCCTTAATACTAAATCTATATAGACTGGAGGTATTATTCACGGGCTTTTAAGTCGTGCAAAATGGCGAGTTACCCCTTAATTTTGAAAATTTTCTGTTACACAAAACCATAGAAAACGTTAATTATACGTGTGACTACTCTGAGATTACTTTGGTTATACAGCTGTACAGTAATATAAATCACGAGGTAGTAGAGACCGGTACCAGAGTCTGGAGTACAGTATAGCGGATTAATTTATTATTACAAGAGTGACTGAGATATGAGGAAGCTTTGAGAATAGAGGAGGAGGATGACGACAGAACAGCCGCTACCAGTGGAGACCTCGAAGCATTCCTTAATAAGTAAACTTAATTTTTCTAATTTCATCATTGATTTTGTAAACCAATTCTATTAACTCTGTAAACCATCCGTTTAAATGCTTTTCAGTCTAGAGTAAATAATTTATTGGGGATAAATTAATGTTATATATATTTAGTTGTAGTTAAGTACAGCGTTTAAAGGTAAATTAAATCGATAATAATGAAAGTTTTTGGGCTAAAATAATTAGGAAAATGACTTAATGGTTTGATAATTCAGCTTAATCTATTTTGCAAGTTTGTTTTCTGAGGCAGCTTTAAGCATTATATTTGCTTCTAACGTAGAATTTAAACATTACTTCTTAGTCTCGTTGATCTACAGTGATAAACTTATTCGTTGCAAGTGTGAAGAAAATTATCCAAAGTTAAAATTTCTTGTTAAGTTTAACTTTACAGTCGACTGTTGTTGTTAATAAACTTAAGTTGTAATTAAATATTTTGGACTTGATATTTATGAAGACGTTTAAAATATTGACGATTGAAGTAAACTGTTTACTCAAGTTAACTCATATTTTCAGGTGAGTGAAGACATTAACCCGACCAGAGTTAGACAAGAGGCCTTCAACAAGGAGCGTGCCCACCAGTGACCTGACCTCTACACGAGCAGCGTGCCCGCACACCAGTGACCTCTACACGAGCAGCGTGCCTATACACCAGTGACCTGACCTCTACACGAGCAGCGTGCCTATACACCAGTGACGTGACCGCTACACGAGCAGCGTGCCCACACACCAGTGACTTGACCTTCAAGCAACAAATTGATTGGTTCAACATAGCCTGATTGTATATATGTGCTCAATGTATAAATAAATGTTAATATGTCAGCCAGTTACCATTTCACATGACTCTTGCTCACCTGTTAAAACTCTCAGGTGACTCACCACGTAGGTCACTTTACAATAATAGTTTTTGAAAATAAAACTTAAATACAATAAAAATGTTAGTTACCAAAAAAGACACTTTTTTTTCCGTGTAGCCTGTCTCGATTGCCTTGTTTGAAGTGTCCAGTTCACACCTCTAAATTTTTTCCTAAAATCTAAGTAAAACTCTACACAGGTAAAAGAAGAATTTATTTTTTACAAAACTCTAAAAATATTCAACACACACACAGCATAATACAAAGTAAAACTCAATGGTTACATGAAAATTGTAGGGCTGCAATAACTGCTTCAGGTTACAGTAAATTATTAAACAAACGCGTTGTTAGAGCCAGCAAGAGTAACATACTACAAAGAGGACAATAGTTTATCTTCATTCGTATATCGAGATAATTTACTCTTCCTGACGCTGAAATACAACACGTTTAATAATTTACAGTAACCTGAAGCAGTTAATACAACTCTGTATTACTGTAACATGGTTATTACAACATTTTCTCCCTTAAACAAAGTCATTGATTACACAAACAAGTAATAGTTACTTTATTTTAATGCCGGGAATAAATTGTTTATATAAAACCTTTTGGTGAACTAAGTAATGTTTTATCTCGTCTTTAATGTTTGTTACGCTACACAAACATTGATCGTCTTCACTTGTGTTACGTTAAACATTGTGTTCATTTACATAAAACATTTTATTCTTTCTGGCATTGATACAAAAGTTTATTAAGTAACTATTACGTCTTTACTGTGGCCAATGTCACGTTTGTACAGAGTCATTAAGTGGGCCTGTGACGTCACCACCAGCAATCATTAAGTGGACCATTCACAAGAGGGCCAGTACGTCACTTTACAATGGTTGACTTGGATAACGTCTACTCGTTCACAATATTATAATAGTCTCACCCTCCTGAACCAACAAGTTCACTACTGTACCAACTACGAGTCCTACACAAAAGTCCTCACTCCTACACCTCACAACACGTCCTCCCCTCACTCCTACACCTCACAACACGTCCTCCCCTCACTCCTACACCTCACAACACGTCCTTCCCTCACTCCTACACCTCACAACACGTCCTTCCCTCACTCCTACACCTCACAACACGTCCTCCCCTCACTCCTACACCTCACAACACGTCCTCCCCTCACTCCTACACCTCACAACACGTCCTCCCCTCACTCCTACACCTCACAACACGTCCTCCCCTCACTCCTACACCTCACAACACGTCCTTCCCTCACTCCTACACCTCACAACAAGTCCTTCCCTCACTCCTACACCTCACAACACGTCCTTCCCTCACTCCCACACCTCACAACACGTCCTTCCCTCACTCCCACACCTCACAACACGTCCTTCCCTCACTCCTACACCTCACAACACGTCCTCTCCCTCACTCCTACACCTCACAACACGTCCTCCCCTCACTCCTACACCTCACAACACGTCCTTCCCTCACTCCCACACCTCACAACACGTCCTTCCCTCACTCCAACACCTCACAACACGTCCTTCCCTCACTCCCTACACCTCACAACAAGTCCTTCCCTCACTCCTACACCGCACAACAAGTCCTTCCCTCACTCCTACACCGCACAACAAGTCCTTCCCTCACTCCTACACCGCACAACAAGTCCTTCCCTCACTCCTACACCGCACAACAAGTCCTTCCCTCACTCCTACACCTCACAACACGTCCTTCCCTCACTCCCACACCTCACAACACGTCCTTCCCTCACTCCCACACCTCACAACACGTCCTTCCCTCACTCCTACACCTCACAACACGTCCTTCCCTCACTCCCACACCTCACAACACGTCCTTCCCTCACTCCCACACCTCACAACACGTCCTTCCCTCACTCCCACACCTCACAACACGTCCTTCCCTCACTCCCACACCTCACAACACGTCCTTCCCTCACTCCCACACCTCACAACAAGTCCTTCCCTCACTCCCACACCTCACAACAAGTCCATCCCCCACTCCCACACCAAGTCCATCCCTCACTCCCACACCAAGTCCATCCCTCACTCCCACACCTCACAACAAGTCCTTCCCTCACTCCCACACCTCACAACAAGTCCTTCCCTCACTCCCACACCTCACAACACGTCCTTCCCTCACTCCTACACCTCACAACAAGTCCTTCCCTCACTCCTACACCTCACAACACGTCCTTCCCTCACTCCTACACCTCACAACACGTCCTTCCCTCACTCCTACACCTCACAACACGTCCTTCCCTCACTCCTACACCTCACAACACGTCCTTCCCTCACTCCTACACCTCACAACACGTCCTTCCCTCACTCCTACACCTCACAACACGTCCTTCCCTCACTGCCACACCTCACAACAAGTCCTTCCCTCACTGCCACACCTCACAACAAGTCCTTCCCTCACTGCCACACCTCACAACACGTCCTTCCCTCACTGCCACACCTCACAACACGTCCTTCCCTCACTCCCACACCTCACAACACGTCCTTCCCTCACTCCCACACCTCACAACACGTCCTTCCCTCACTCCTACACCTCACAACAAGTCCTTCCCTCACTCCTACACCTCACAACAAGTCCTTCCCTCACTCCTACACCTCACAACAAGTCCTTCCCTCACTCCTACACCTCACAACACGTCCTTCCCTCACTCCTACACCTCACAACACGTCCTTCCCTCACTCCTACACCTCACAACACGTCCTTCCCTCACTCCTACACCTCACAACACGTCCTTCCCTCACTCCTACACCTCACAACACGTCCTTCCCTCACTCCTACACCTCACAACAAGTCCTTCCCTCACTCCTACACCTCACAACAAGTCCTTCCCTCACTCCTACACCTCACAACAAGTCCTTCCCTCACTCCTACACCTCACAACAAGTCCATCCCTCACTCCTACACCTCACGACAAGTCCATCCCTCACTCCTACACCTCACGACAAGTCCTTCCCTCACTCCTACACCTCACAACAAGTCCTTCCCTCACTCCTACACCTCACAACAAGTCCTTCCCTCACTCCTACACCTCACAACAAGTCCTTCCCTCACTCCTACACCTCACAACAAGTCCTTCCCTCACTCCTACACCTCACAACAAGTCCTTCCCTCACTCCTACACCTCACAACAAGTCCTTCCCTCACTCCTACACCTCACAACAAGTCCTTCCCTCACTCCTACACCTCACAACAAGTCCTTCCCTCACTCCTACACTTTACACTGTTATATTTTGCTTAATGTTTATGTGGCCGCATCAAAGTAACACTTACTTCATCACAATACAACTTATGTCGGGTAACGCTGACTCATGTGCGGCAGTTCAACGTTTTTCAGTTTTCTTGTGTTTTCCTCTTGACTAACTTGGTGTTGGTTCATCATCTGGACACCTGGCTGTTGTTGGTTCATCATCGGGACACCTGGCTGTTGTTGGTTCATCATCTGGACACCTGGCTGTTGTTGGTTCATCATCTGGACACCTGGCTGTTGTTGGTTCATCATCTGGACACCTGGCTGTTGTTTTCTTCCTCCTTGGGCAGGTAACTTCTGTTTGTGCCTGTCAAATGGATGGTAATTAGACAAACATTAGTATTTCTCATGTATGCTGTAGAGTTGCAAGAATTAATATGTCTTTTTTCCCTATCATTTATTATTCACACTACTGGACTAAAAGTATTGAACTACCTCCACAACAAAGCCTCATAAGCCACTAACAACTCTCCCGTTAACGCTACACCACACAAGTCTTATAGTGATGCTCCCTGACTCTTCCCTCCACCTCCTTGGCCATTCCTCTTCTCTCTTTTACCACAATTCTTATAAATCTTTCACTTCTCATTCTCCAAGTTATCGATACCAGTTGACCTGATGCCCTTACCCCCTTAATGAACACTGTCATCGCCTCATACTCTCCTGTTCACTGTTCACCATCACATTCTCCACAACACAAACTGCTCCCATTCTTCTCCCTCACGTCACCACCTTGTTGATCCTTCACCCACACCATCACATACACTATTATAACCATGTGCTCACCTTTCAACCTCCCTGGTCCTACTATTAACTAATGTTCACTATAATGGTCACACGGTCCCGTTCCTCTCTTTATATCTTCCATCTGTCGTTTCTGTGTTCTGTAATACTGTCATCCGGAACTGTGTACTGGATACAAGCATGTGACCTTCCTTGTTAGCTATCCTTAGTGAAACATCTTAACATACTGTTTATATATCCTCACTGTCTTGGTAAATAAATTATATACCTACAGTGTCTATGTATAGTGTATAAGCGCACCTACAGTGATATACCACACCTGCATTGACTATATACCTGTAACACCAATAATTGTTAACTTATTAAACATCAATATATATGTACAGGGACCATATCCAAGGGTCAGGGAGGACCGAGTGAAGAGACCAACTCCCCAGACACCACCTGACACTCCCCAGACACCACCAAACACTCCCCAGACACCACCTGACACTCCCCAGACACCACCTGACACTCGTGCACACCCCCCAAACACTCGTGCACACCCCCCAAACACTCCCCAGACACCACCAAACACTCGTGCGCACCCCCCAAACACTCGTGCACACCCCCCAAACACTCGTGCACATCCCCCAAACACTCGTGCACACCACCCAAACACTCGTGCGCACCCACCAAACACTCCCCACCAAACACTCGTGCGCACCTCCCAAGCCCTCGTGCGCGCCTCCCAAGCCCTCGTGCGCGCCTCCCAAGCCCTCGTGCACGCCTCCCAAACACTCGTGCACGCCTCCCAAACACTCGTGCACGCCGCCAAACACTCGTGTACATCCCTCAAACACTCGTGCACGCCCCCCAAACACTCGTGCACACCCCCCAAACACTCGTGCACACCCCCCAAACACTCGTGCACACCCCCCAAACACTCGTGCACACCCCCAAACACCCGTGCACACCCCCCAAACACCCGTGCACACCCCCCAAACACCCGTGCACACCCCCAAACACTCGTGCACACCCTCCAAACACTCGTGCACACCCTCCAAACTCCCGCTTTGTGGTAGTACTCGAGATAACAGCAGAGGAGTGTACAACCCGGCGAACAAGGAAGAAGGATTAAGACCTGGAGGACGAATAACTACTCCAAGAAAACCTACAGAAGAAAATAACAGCCACGGAAGAAATACCGGAGCACAGAACACTACGAGGGTAATGTTGTCTACAGAGGAGCCCTAAAGGTGGCCACTGAGGCTCTAAGATCAGGTGCAACACAGTGACTAAGATGAGTCTGGCCAAATATCTCTATTATTCATAACTTTAGGCATGACATTAAGCCGGATCTCAGCCCTTCACAATCTTCAGAAGGATGGTAAACCTGAACCCGGGCCATCAGTTGGCGATGTCACGCACCACAACACGAGAAGACATGACTATAAGCTCGCCAAGTTATCAGGCAATACTTGACCGATGGGACGATCTAGCAGCCCAAGATGTGCAATTACGAACAGCACTGACTCAAAATGGCCATAGACAAAATTATCAAGAATAGAGGGACCCTACACACGCCACTGGCCCCTCCCACTGAAGTCTTCCGCTACTTGTAACAATGGCGGGGAAATATTTCAGGTAAAACAACTTTAATTTACGAACCCTTGAGAATCCCTCCTCTCCGTGCCTCGTCCTGTGCAACACGTCTAAGGTTGTTTGTCAGTCCGGGAATCGAACCCGACGCCTCTGTCATCCACATCGGGTTCCGTGCCACCAAAACCGCTGTGCTGAAATATATGAACCAGTGTTAGCACATATATAAACTGTTTATATTATGTATCTAAAGCCTTATGTCGTCTACTGTAGATAAACAAATTACCTAGCATCTATAAACTAATATAAATTACCTAGTATCACAGTCTATAAACTATATAAATCTTGTTAGTCCAGAAACTATACACACTTGCTGTAATATAATTAACCTGCAAAACAATACCAAATGTCTGATATAAACTAGTAATACAAATCCCGTGTTTACTTATAGCTATATACATTACCTCCTTCATATACATCATTAACTACAGCTCCAATATACTGTACACAAACCTTTACAGTAGAGTTCACCAGGTGTACGACAGGTGGAGGTCCGCCATCTTGCCACTCCACATTACTCAGTCTCCCGCACACCTGTTGAATTCATAAATTAAACCTAAGTTACCTGTATAAATTGGTAAATAGATCAGGTGAAATATATTGGTGCTAGTTTATTTGTATTTTTCACCACAATCACTTCCCCAGCACCACCGCAATCACTTTCCCCAACACCACCACAATCACTTTCCCAGCACCACCGCAATCACTTCTCCAGCACCACCGCAATCACTTCTCCAGCACCACCGCAATCACTTCCCCAACACCACCGCAATCACTTCCCCAACACCACCACAATCACTTCTCCAGCACCACCACAATCACTTCTCCAGCACCACCACAATCACTTCTCCAGCACCACCGCAATCACTTCTCCAGCACCACCGCAATCACTTCTCCAGCACCACCACAATCACTTCTCCAGCACCACAATAATCACTTCTCCAGCACCACAATAATCACTTCTCCAGCACCACCACAATCACTTCTCCAGCACCACCACAATCACTTTTCCAGCACCACAATAATCACTTCTCCAGCACCACAATAATCACTTCTCCAACACCACCACAATCACTTCAAGAGGCACCATCAGGTGTACTTAGCTGCGACAGACAGTCAATAGGCCCAGGCAGTGAGGAGGTCCAGCCCAGCAGGTGGTCAGTATAGGAGTGAGCCGGAGCCACCATACCCACCTACGCTGCTCTCATTCTCAACCTTAGAGGCGACTCACTCACTCACTCACTCACAATAAACTGAAGCATCTCCAACTGAAACATCATTTATAAACGACAATAATTTACGTCAGGGAAGAAATATTACAACTTGTGGATCACCAACGAGACAATAACACTCTGAGTTGTATTTACTAAGACAAATATATACGTATTGGATGACCTAAATAAGAATTCTGACAATGGATTCACAGTTCCATGTCTCCTGATTCAGAGTTTCGTTCATGAAGGGATTCGAATCTTTGGTGGTTCGTGAATCCTTGAACATGACGTCAGAGATGGGCGGAGCTTAGAAACAATTCCTTGAGTTGGGTAATGATCGTTGTGCTTGTTTGTGATGACCAATAACACACCAGGATTATATAAATACGTCCATTAATAACTAACTTAACTAATGGGGCCATGTACTCTACTTATGAACCAATATTCATTAATTTGCTGAGCTATCCACGTATATTTCTACCAGTCTACCTCTACTTTATTTTCCAGGGGAGGAGAGGAGAGGAGGAGAGAGAGGGAGAGGAGAGAGGGGGGAGAGGAGGGGAGGAGAGAAGGGGGAGAGGAGGAGAGGAGAGAGGGGGGAGGGTAAGGAGGGGAAGGGGGCGTTAAAATCAAGGGTATGTTCGACACGCCGACTACATTACTGCATCACAGTCCAGAGTAAGAGTTTAATTGTATCATATATTTAAAAAAAACATTAAATAAATTATATGAGTTTATTGATAATTATTAAAAATTTCTTGATTAGACTATAGAACACTGACTCGTTAACCTAGAGAATTATTGAAGCAGTGTAATTATTAACATTATCAAGCGGTTTAGGATCTTCGTTGTTAAAGCGTAGTATTAATATAACACTGGTCCTGGTGATATAAGAGGGTGCCTGTCATACTGGGTGGCACTGGGGGAGGGTACTACCTGCTGGGGTATAGTCATTAAGTCATACCTGGCACGTAATGGCTAAACACACAAGGGGGGGAACTCATAAGCTTTTCACCTGGATGCCCTCTGATGATGTAAAACCCAAGCTTATCTTAAAAGCTTAAAATATAATACTGTACTGTAGTGATATATAAAGAACAAAGGAAATATTATCAACTTAAATCAATATTTTTTTGTAGTTATATGTAGAATTCGTCTCGGGTTGGGTGACTACGGTGGTGAGAATAAGTCAGATGAATTGTGCACTGTTCGTCAAAGTCAAAATCTAAACCAGTTATGGATTCTCGTTCTAATTCCACTCTAAATCAAGTTTCTTTAACCCATAATGGTTTTCAGAGAGAGAGAGAGAGAGAGAGAGAGAGAGAGAGAGACGCACAACCAACTGACCTTCCACAAAACATTGCTCTTCCTCAGCCCCAAGCTTAACGACCAATTACACTCAGATAGTCTTCAATTAAGGCTCTAATTACTCTTTAAATATTTCCCCTGAATTAGCAGTCACTGTTTATATACCATTGTAATGACTTGTGGACGCAGGTGTCTTGTGGGTGAAGATTTTGGCATGTATATTTTTTTTTTTCCAATCTCGAATTCTTGTAGATGGAATTTAGTGTGTGTGTGTGTGTGTGTGTGTGTGTGTGTGTGTTTACCTGTATACCTATAGTCATACCTGTACCTGTAACTAATTGTTTGTGTACCGTAAAAGAAAAGAAAATCCTCAATTAATTCATTACTGGAGACTACACGACTATTGACACATATTTAACACATCATTAACACTGACAGTTTTAAATGATATTTCTATTATTTTCTTTTTTTTTGGGGGGGGGGGAGGGGGGGGGCAGGTCATTCATACCTCTCTCTCTCTCTCTCTCTCTCTCTTTCTCTCTCTCTCTCTCTCTCTCTCTCTCAAGTATTGGTAAAGAGGGCGTGGTAGGTAATAGAGAGGGCTGGCCCAATTCAAATCATGATCTAAGAGGGAAGGAAATTGACAATTTTCCCACCGATAGCACTGACCTGAGAACCTCATTCTTAGACACGCTTACGATAACTTTTTTCCTCGTAAGTGTAAATACTAAAAAAAAAAAAAAAAACACTTATCTTCCCCCTTGAAATCCGTAAGAAAACAAGATGGCGTTGAATTTACACAGAAACTATACTTAGGTGATTTAGTAAGGAATTAAAAGTGGATAATGATAACTTGAATTTTTTTAGAGAATATGAAAATGGAGTCGTAATGTTGTCCTCAGAATTACGACTTTAAGTAATAACAGCTCAAATGATGTTAAGCTTGTACGGAAACTTGACCATTAGTGCGTTTTGTTTCTGTTAGTTTCGGTTAGGGAAGAAAAATACACACACTCACTCACACACTCAATCACACACACACACACATACACACACACACACACACACACGAATCAACTACCCCCCCCCCCCCCAAGACCCACCTTCAACCCAGGTAATTTTCTTATAACTTTCACTTTGTAATTTGGTGAAAGGTAAAAACTTTCTCCTTGCCTAATTTACTAATTGTTCAGTGAAAGTCGAGTGACGTTTGATCTAAAAGTTCACTGAAGTTTGAACTGAATGAATCCTTAAATTGTCTCAGGTGAATTAATTGTTTCTGGCACCTGTAATTTTAGTCTCGTTTCTGGGTACCATCATTAGCAAATGTAGGAGGAGGAGGAGGAGGAGGAGGAGGTGGGGAAGGGGAAGTGGAGGAGGAGGAGGAGGAGGGGGAAGTGGAGGAGGGGGGAGGTGGTGGGGAAGGGGAAGTGGAGGAGGGGGGAGGTGGTGGTGGGGAAGGGGAAGTGGAGGAAGAAGAGGAGGTGGGGGGAAGTGGAAGGGGAGGAAGAGGAGGAGGAGAAGTAGTTGTGGCCTCTTCCTATACACATTGGATGCCTCTGCAATGGTGTGTGTGTGTGTGTGTGTGTGTGTGTGTGTGTGTGTTAAAGAGCGTGGTAGTAGAGGGGGGTGGGAGAGTCGTTAAGAAGATGTGCCTAACCATTAAGAACAACCAACAACCAAGATCTGCACCGAACACATCTCTTACCATAAAATTATGAGGTGTTGGTTTAGAGATGTGCAAGCAAGAAGGATGTGTAGTTGAAAAGCTGCGAATAAGACTTAATTTACCAGCTGGGAGATCTACCAGCTGGGAGATCTAACCAGCTGGGAGATCTAGCCAGCTTGGAGATCTAGCCAGCTGGGAGATCTAGCCAGCTTGGAGATCTAACCAGCTGGGAGATCTAGCCAGCTGGGAGATCTAACCAGCTGGGAGATCTAGCCAGCTGGGAGTAGGTCATAGGGTTGGCTGTGAGCTGAGTATTTTCTTCAGCGTGTTATGTATTAGGACCCAGCAGGCGAGCTACTCCCAGAGCCCGGGCCGCCAGTTACGCTGAGGAAAGACCTACTTACTGAGATGAATGTTAGCTTCAGTGATGAGAGAGAGAGAGAGAGAGAGAGAGAGAGAGAGAGAGAGAGTACCTTTGTGATTTACATATGGTCGCGGTCTCCTTTACAGACAGATAAACACTCAGATAACACTGTTCTTGTTTTAATGAAGATGCCCTCAGTACTGGCTGTTTCTACACACAGACAGACAGACAGACAGATCAGACAGACAGACAGACAGACAGACAGATAATTTAGACCACGCAAGACACTTTACCATAATCCGTCGTAAGCTCTTGCGCTAGTGGTCTCTTTAGCGGATAGACAGAGAGACGGAGGGAAAAAAAACAGAGAAAGAGAGACAGACAGACAGTGGAAAAGATAAAAAAAAGATACAGGCAAAGAAAAAAGACAGAAGAAGAGAAATAAACATAAAAAGAGACAGAAAGAGAATCAGAAAAGAGGAGCAAACAGAGCGACAATCAGAAAAAACAGACAGAGAGACAATCAGAAAAAAGAACAGACAGAAGAAGATAGACAGGTACACTTCCCCTCGACTTCAACCACCCGTCTACCTTGAACCCTCTATCTTAGCCGCCTCCTCCGTCACTTGACCCCACCAGCAGCTATTTCTAGGCTTGTCATGGTCGGCTGTGAAATTTGACGAGGAGACAGTGTAGACTAGCTCGAGTGTGGAGGAGTGTGGAGGGGGGGGTGTGTATGGAGAGGGGTGTGTGGAGAGGGAGAGGGATGTGATGGATAGGGGGAGGGGTGTGATGGAGAGGGGGAGGTGTGATGGAGGTGTGGAGGGGTGTGTGGAGAGGGGGAGGTGTGTGATGGAGAGGGGGAGGTGTGATGGAGGTGTGGAGGGGTGTGTGGAGAGGGGGAGGTGTGTGATGGAGAGGGGGAGGGATGTGATGGAGAGGGGGAGGGATGTGATGGAGAGGGGGAGGGGTGATGGAGAGGGGGAGGGATGTGATGGAGAGGGGGAGGTGTGATGGAGGTGTGGAGGGGTGTGTGGAGAGGGGGAGGTGTGTGATGGAGAGGGGGAGGGATGTGATGGAGAGGGGGAGGGATGTGTGGAGAGGGGGAGGGATGTGTGGAGAGGGGGAGGGGTGATGGAGAGGGGGAGGAATGTGTGGAGAGGGGGAGGGATGTGTGGAGAGGGGGAGGTGTGATGGAGAGGAGGAGGTGTGATGGAGAGGTATGGAGGGGTGTGTGGAAGGGTGAAGAGGTGTGGAGGGAGAGGGGCTTGGGGAGGGGTGTGGAGGTGTATGGAGGGACGTGGAGTGGGGTGTATGGAGGGGTGTGAAGGGATGTGTGGAAGGGTGTGGAGAGGGCATGTGGAGTGGTATACAGAAGGACCCTTTAAACCCAACAACAACAACGAGAGCTATTTACCTGTGGAGATAATTACACAGGGCCAGGTAAGGATGACCTACACAGGTAATACACTGTAATACACTTGTCAGTCTAGCAACACCTGCCTGCCACACTCCTTAAAGCTTACCTGGCGGCCTGAAATGAGAAAGAGAGAGAGAGAGAGAGAGAGAGAGAGAGAGCGAGAGAGAGAGAGTACTCTTAAACCTTAAACCAGTACTGTTAAACCTAAAACCAGTAGTCTTAAACCTTAAACCAGTAGTCTTAAACCTTAAACCAGTACTGTTAAACCTAAAACCAGTGGTCTTAAACCTTAAACCAGTAGTCTTAAACCTTAAACCAGTAGTCTTAAACCTTAAACAAGTAGTCTTAAACCTTAAACCAGTACTGTTAAACCTTAAACCAGTAGTCTTAAACACTTAAACCAGTAGTCTTAAACACTTAAACCAGTACTGTTAAACCTAAAACCAGTAGTCTTAAACCTTAAACCAGTAGTCTTAAACCTTAAACCAGTACTGTTAAACCTTAAACCAGTAGTCTTAAACCTTAAACCAGTAGTCTTAAACCTTAAACCAGTAGTCTTAAACCTTAAACCAGTACTCTTAAACCTAAAACCAGTAGTCTTAAACCTTAAACCAGTACTGTTAAACCTTAAACCAGTAGTCTTAAACCTTAAACCAGTAGTCTTAAACCTTAAACCAGTAGTCTTAAACCTTAAACCAGTAGTCTTAAACCTTAAACCAGTAGTCTTAAACCTTAAACCAGTACTGTTAAACCTTAAACCAGTAGTCTTAAACCTAAAACCAGTAGTCTTAAACCTTAAACCAGTAGTCTTAAACCTTAAACCAGTAGTCTTAATCCTTAAACTAGTAGTCTTAAACACTTAAACCAGTAGTCTTACACCTTAAGCCAGTAGTCTTAATCCTTAAACAAGTAGTCATAAGCACTTAAACCAGTAGTCTTAAACCTTAAACCAGTAGTCTTAAACCTTAAGCCAGTAGTCTTAAACCTTAAACCAGTAGTCTTAAACCTTAAGCCAGTAGTCTTAAACCTTCCACAGCTAATAAACAAGCTTCCTCATCACGGTAATAGAATTTGTATCCATTTGCATGTTCACCAAAAGCTAATTCCGGCTTACAAATTGGTTTAATACTCGAAGGGATAACAGAGAGGTCATGTTAATAGCCTTGTAATGCAGGATTTTCGACTCTATGTACTGTGTATGGGTAAGTGTGTGTGGGGGGGGGGGGGGTGGTATGTGTGGGGGGATATGGGTGTGTGTGTGTGTGTGTGTGTGTGTGTGTGTGTGTGTGTGTTATCACTATTTTCCCAGGATTGCTAGATGATATAACGAAGAGTTTACATTAAAGCACTCAGCATCACGCCCTTTACCACTGACGCCCCAAGATTGACTTAAAAAAAAAAACACTCGAGGTTTGTAAACTTGAGTACCTAACTTTACAGATTATGAAGTGAAGGGGGTCGAGTGCAGTGAAAAATCCTATAATTTTGAGGACATATATTATTAATTCACGTTTGAATATTTTATTAAAAGACAAAGAATAAGTTACCTAAAATGATTTAAATTAACCATGTACCGTTTGTCTGTCAGGTAAGGGATTACACCTGGAGGCCCCAGAGAACTGCCAGTCGTCCTACTCTTGCATTAACCACCAACATTTAAAATCAAATTGAAATCTTGACGGTAATAAGAGGGTAAAACTCAGGGACAGCTAAACGTACCCTGTGTGAGGCAAGGTGAGGAGTATGAGCCCAGGGTAATTAAGACTAAGGTAGCTAGTTAAGAGTAATTAGTGGCCGTGGTATGTTGTACGAGTAAGAGGGCATATTATTATTCC
Organism: Homarus gammarus; assembly: GCA_958450375.1. Taxonomy (NCBI): domain Eukaryota; kingdom Metazoa; phylum Arthropoda; class Malacostraca; order Decapoda; family Nephropidae; genus Homarus; species Homarus gammarus. Next base: position 381,290 of record CAUDMG010001333.1, read on the forward strand.
TTCCTCTTTGAATGTGTGTGTCTGTCTGTTCGTGTGTCTGTAGAGTTAAGACATGGTTATTTATACAACATCAATCACACGTTATTTAATCAACTTTATACCTAAAATCAAGTCATTTAAATACCTTATACACGTAGAGGCCACAAGACGAGCGAACGTTCGGCTGGGTTAGCTCCCGTTACCGTGGCATTATGAGGACTGAGAAGAGCGCCAGACGATGATGATTGCTCTCACTGGCGCTGTGTTTATGGTAGGAGGCGAGAAGAGTTACCAGGTCATTCGTATGCTGAGGAACCTAGACACTCTGATGGGTTGCCTAGGTACTCTGATGGCCAGGGTGAGTGATGTACGTGTGTGTGTGTGTGTGTGTGTCTATGTGTGTGTGTCTGTGTGTGTAATGGCTATCTCTCATTCTTCTCCTTCTCTCTATGTCTTTACTCTCTCTCTCTCTCTTTATTTCTCTCTATTTATCTAATCCCTCCAATCCCTATTTACTTAATCCCATATTTCTGACTTATTTCCAATCTCCTGTGTTCCTCCTCCATCACACCTCCCTCATTACTCGCCACCTCTGAGATGTTTTTGGTGGTGGTGGTGGTGGTGGTGACGGTGGTGGTGACGGTGGCGGTGGTGGTGGTGGCGGTGGTGGTGGTGGTGGTGGTGGTGGTGTACACACATGGCTACTAGGGTCATTTGGACGCTGAGTTACGGGTTTAATTGTCCGAGTGTGAGTTATGTAGAGTGAGAGAGTGAGAGAGAGAGAGAGAGAGAGAGAGAGAGAGAGAGAGAGAGAGAGAGGTCTGCCTTAATTAGGATACTTCACTCTCTCTCTCTCTCTCTCTCTCTCTCTCATACCACAGGACATGTATTGAACGCGAGGTGCCAGAGGTAATTAGCCCGCTACTGACTAATCATAACACTTGTCTTATTAAATCAGTATTATGTCACAGACGAGATGGAATTAATATACATATACATATACAGGTTATATACAGGTATGTATTAATGAATATATCTATGTATTGGGGAGTAGGTTAAGAATGAATACACACTTATCATCAGACGAGAGAGAGAGAGAGAGAGAGAGAGAGAGAGAGAGAGAGAGAGAGAGAGAGAGAGAATCGCTTTCACTTTACTTTTCTAAAAAACAAATTTAAATGTAAATTTTTTGGAGTCACGCTGAGATTTTATTTCATACATACATACATACATACATACATACAATACATACATACATACATACAATACATACATTATATTTGCAGTTAGAATAAATAAGATCAACAATTTGCATAACTAACTACTGAAGAGACTTGTGCGAAATCTCTCTCTCTCTCTCTCTCTCTCTCTCTCTCTCTCTCTCTCTCACTCTCTCTCTCTCTCTCTCTCTCTCACCATAATGAAATCGGACAACCGCGACAATTAAATTACAGATGGCAGGTAAACACTTCACCTGGATGGGATTTCTCAAGTATTATATTATCGATTAGCAGATAAACAGACAGACAGACAGACAGGCAGACAGGCAGACAGACAGACAGACAGACACTCATACGTGACGTGTGTGTGTGTACGTGTGTGTGGTTTGTTTATTTTGGGTACATGTGGTGTTTAACCTAACCTAACCTAACCTAACCTAACCTAACTAAACCTAATCCAATTCTTTTTATAATTAAGACAATATTTTTAACGCGACTCGTGAGACGGAGAGGAATGGGAAGTGGCAAATTAGGTTCTGAACCCGTAACCCGAACCCAGAACTCGAACCCGTAACCCGAACCCAGAACCCGAACTCGGAATCCGAACCCGGAGCCTTAACCCTGAACACGAATCCGGAACCCGACCCGAATTTCCATATATTAATTACGGGTTTGTTATAGGTTAGGTAAAGGTTATGTTATGTTATGTTATGTTATGTTATAGATTAGCCCCTCAAAAAGGTTTAAATTAGATTAGGTTAAGTTAATCCAAGTTAAATCAGGTGTTATAAAGTTTGAACAAGATAAACAAAGTTAAATAACATTAACAAACACAGACCAAAGCCCCGGAAACCCACCAAAACCCACATAATAGAAAAACAAAAGACCATCATTATTTATCTCTTCCATTCAATATTGCTAAACCATTTTCATTCGTTCCTAAATAGAATTGAATTCCTTTTTTTATCCAGATACAAACTTAGTCATTATAATCTGCTGTCCATGTGTCGTGTAAGGTGATAATCCTAATGTGATGTGATTGTGCATTTGTTTTGTATAAGATTTTCATTTCGTTTATATTTTTTCCATTCTCTGATTGGTCTGTTTATTGTTGATTGTTTCTCCTGATTGGATGGTTCTTTTATGTGTCATGTTTGCTTGGGATATCCAATGTATATGATTTTTATTAATTTAAATATGGCTAATCTACATGATATATATAATTTACATTGTGCATCCAATGTATATCAGTTGTATTAAATAGATTAACTTAGACTCGTTATAGGTAGCGTTTCTTAACCAAATTAACAAAAACTTATATCAATAATTCGATAATTTTCTGATAATTATAAACCTGATTTCGTGATTATTATTATTATTATTATTATTATTATTATTATTATTATTATTATTATTTACTGTACGTCCAGTAAGACCCACCAACCTGAGTCCTCCTCCTCCTCCTCCTTCTCTTCCTCCTCGTCCTCCTCCTCCTCCTCTTCCTCCTCCTCCTTCTTTGTGTACGAACCTCTGTCCTGCGTGGCAGTGAACAGTGGCATTACCCACATGAATCTGACCGACGTATATGTATGTATGTGTGCGTGTGTGCATGTATATGTACGTGTACATGTATATGTGTATGTATATACGTATATGTATGTATATGTGTGTGTGTGTGTGTGTGTGTTTACATATATGTATATGTACTGTCAATGAATATGATGCAACTCTTTGTGTACGAGCCTCTGTCCTGCATGGCAGTGAACAGTGACATTACCCATATGAACCTGACCTATATATAGTGTCAATGAATATGATGTATTTCTTTGTGTATGAACCTCTGTCCTGCGTGGCAGTGAGAAGTGATACCACCCTCAGTGTCAAGACCTGACTGAATTACTCAGAATAGGCAAACTGTACTACAAGCTTTGTCAATAAATTTGTTAAACTAAAAAACTCCTCCTCCTCCTCCTCTCCTACCTCCTCCATCCCCTTCCTAACCTGAATGCACGAGGGAAACTTTCTATCCTGACTGTGGGGAAGGGAGTAAGGGGGGTGAGGGGGGGGGGAGGGGAGGGGAGTGGGGTGAGGAGGGGAGAGGGGAGGGGAGTGGGGTAAGGGGGGGGATATAGTCTTCATAAATGACCGTAAATCACCATGTTCTTGATCAATTACTGGGTCATTTTACATTCATGGGAACGTGATTGGCCTGAGATCAGATCCCTCACCACGACATTCTTATGCAAAATTATTTCCACATTACCATATCTTAATTCCGTGTTATATAACCTTATTTGAGGCGAATATTTTTGTAATT
>CAUDMG010001333.1:387305-394805 GCA_958450375.1 Homarus gammarus
AAGAGGGTCAACCAATGTCAAGGGTCAAGAGGGTCAGCCAAGGTCAAGGGTCAAGAGGGTCAGCCAAGGTCAAGGTCAAGAGGGTCAGCCAAGGTCAAGGGTCAAGAGGGTCAGCCAAGGTCAAGGGTCAAGAGGGTCAGCCAAGGTCAAGGGTCAAGAGGGTCAGTCAAGGTCAAGGGTCAAGAGGGTCAGCCAAGGTCAAGGGTCAAGAGGGTCAGCCAAGGTCAAGGGTCAAGAGGGTCAGCCAAGTTCAAGAGGGTCAGCCAATGTCAAGAGGGTCAACCAATTTCAAGGGTCAAGAGGGTCAGCCAAGGTCAAGAGGGTCAGCTAAGGTCAAGGGTCAAGAGGGTCAGCCAAGGTCAAGGGTCAAGAGGGTCAGTCAAGGTCAAGGGTCAAGAGGGTCAGCCAAGGTCAAGGGTCAAGAGGGTCAGCCAAGGTCAAGGGTCAAGAGGGTCAGCCAAGTTCAAGAGGGTCAGCCAATGTCAAGAGGGTCAACCAAGGTCAAGGGTCAAGAGGGTCAGCCAAGGTCAAGAGGGTCAGCCAAGGTCAAGGGTCAAGAGGGTCAGCCAAGGTCAAGGGTCAAGAGGGTCAACCAAGGTCAAGGGTCAAGAGGGTCAACCAAGGTCAAGGGTCAAGAGGGTCAACCAAGGTCAAGGGTCAAGAGGGTCAACCAAGGTCAAGGGTCAAGAGGGTCAGCCAAGGTCAAGGGTCAAGAGGGTCAGCCAAGGTCAAGGGTCAAGAGGGTCAGCCAAGGTCAAGGGTCAAGAGGGTCAACCACGGTCAAGGGTCAAGAGGGTCAGCCAAGGTCAAGGGTCAAGAGGGTCAGGCAAGGTCAAAGGTCAAAAGGTGTCCCAAAGGAGATTTATGGTGTCTTGAATAATTACCCCAATGTACAGATAGACAGGTCTACAGACAGACAGACAGACATTCAAAGAGACAGGACACACAAACTGACAGACAGACAGACCTATTTAACCGTTGGAGGAGGACCTATTAACCCAGTCATCTAACTCAAGGGTGACCTTCTTTGGTGGGTGATATTTGAAGGGCTGATTAGGTTAAGTTAGGTTAGATTAGGTTAGGTTACATTACGTCAGGTTAAGTTAGGTTAAGATAGGTTAGGCTAAGTTAGATTAGGTTAGATTAGGTTAGGTTACATTACGTCAGGTTAGATTAGGTTAGGCTAGGTTAGATTAGGTTAGATTAGGTTAGGTTAGGTTACAATACGTCAGGTTAGATTAGGTTAGGTTAGGTTAGATTAGGTTGCATTACGTCAGGTTAGGTTAGGTTAGGTTAGGTTAGGTTAGATTAGGTTAGGTTAGGTAATGTAAATCGGAAGGTAATCGTGAAGTTATCCTCAGAGTGGCCATAGTGAGGGCGTCTCTGACACTACACGTCAGGGTGTGGGGGTAAATCAGGCAGCTCTCGGGGTGATGAATGAGACGACGAGGAAGGTGGTGGTGGTCTGAGAGGCATTTTTCAGACGCCTGGGTTATTGAGAGAGAGAGAGAGAGAGAGAGAGAGAGAGAGAGAGAGAGAGAGAGAGAGAGAGAGATCACCCAAGACACACTCACACATAAGACACACTCACACTCAAGACACACACTCACACTCAAGACACACACTCACACTTAAGACACACACTCACACTCAAGACACACACTCACACTCAAGACACACACTCACACTCAAGACACACACTCACACTCAAGACACACACTCAAGACACACACTCACACTCAAGACACACTCACACTCTCAAGGATAAGCTCATCATGACCTCACTAAGCGATAAGAGTGACACACCGGGTGAGAGAGAGTGTGTGTGGACGATCATGATGGATGGTGATGTATAATGTGTGTGTGTCCCTTAGTGTAGGAGGAGGAGGAGGAGGAAGAGGAAGCGAGGAGGAGGAGGAGGAGGAAGAGAGGAGGAGGAGGAGGAGGAAGAGGAAGAGAGGAGGAGGAGGAGGAGGAGGAAGAGGGTGATGACATATATGTTTCCCTTTAACTGTGCGTGTGTGTGTGTGTGTGTGTGTGTGTGTGTGTGTGTGTGTGTGTGTGTGTGTGTGTGTGTGTGTGTGTGTGTGTGTATCAGGTATCCCCTTAAGATATCCTGATGGAAGAAAAATGGAATATTAAAGAAAATTTGATGAGAAAAAATAAATAATATATGATAAATTATGACGAAAAGTTGAAGGGAAAAAATTATACAAAAAAATCTCCTGACCTTTGTGTTTGACAAGACAAGTTAACAAGGTGAGGGAGGAAGAGGGAGAGGGAGAGGGAGAGAGGGAGGGAGAGAGGGAGTGAGGGAGTGAGGGAGGGAGAGGGAGGGAGGGAGAGAGGGAGGGGGAGAGGGAGTGAGGGAGGGAGTGATGGAGAGAGAGAGTGAGTGAGGGAGGGAGGGAGGGAGTGAGGGAGGGAGGGAGGAGAGGGAGGGAGTGAGGGAGGGAGAGGGAGAGAGGGAGAGGGAGTGAGGGAGGGAGAGAGAGGGAGTGAGGGAGGGAGAGGGAGTGAGGGAGGGAGAGAGGGAGGGAGTGAGGGAGAGAGGGAGTGAGGGAGGGAGTGAGGGAGGGAGAGAGAGGGAGTGAGGGAGGGAGAGAGAGAGGGAGTGAGGGAGTGAGGGAGGGAGAGGGAGTGAGGGAGTGAGGGAGGGAGAGGGAGAGAGGGAGAGGGAGAGAGGGAGAGGGAGTGAGGGAGGGAGAGAGAGGGAGTGAGGGAGGGAGAGGGAGTGAGGGAGGGAGAGAGGGAGGGAGTGAGGGAGAGAGAGGGAGTGAGGGAGGGAGTGAGGGAGAGAGAGAGTGAGGGAGGGAGAGGGAGGGAGTGAGGGAGGGAGGGAGGGAGGGAGGGAGAGAGGGAGTGAGGGAGGGAGAGGGAGTGAGGGAGGGAGAGGGAGGGAGTGAGGGAGGGAGTGAGGGAGTGAGGGAGGGAGAGGGAGTGAGGGAGGGAGAGGGAGGATGTGAGGGAGGGAGAGAGGGAGTGAGGGAGGGAGAGGGAGGGAGTGAGGGAGGGAGAGGGAGTGAGGGAGGGAGAGAGAGGGAGTGAGGGAGGGAGAGGGAGTGAGGGAGGGAGAGGGAGGGAGTGAGGGAGGGAGTGAGGAAGTGAGGGAGGGAGTGAGGGAGGGAGTGAGGGAGTGAGGGAGTGAGGGAGGGAGGGAGAGAGGTAGGAAAAGAGGAAGGAAAGCGGAGGTAAAAACAGTGAAAGGGAGAAAGATGAAGGGACAGGGAGAAGGAAGAGTGAGGGAGGGAGGGAAGGAAGGAAAGAAGGAGGGAGAGAGGGAGAAACAAAAGGGAGAGAGGGAGAGAGGGAGAGAGGGTAGGGAACATTGGCCCAGCTGTTTATCTCAACTAATAAACCTTTTCAAACTCGGACTCTCACCTTTACCAAGAAGTTGTCTCCTCTAATTTAAACTTGTTAATGCAGGAGCCATTTTATATCACCTCGAGATGGGATATATTAAATGAATTCGTAAAAAAAAAAATGTTTAGATATATATTTTTACATGATGGCGATAGAGAGAGAGAGAGAGAGAGAGAGAGAGAGTAAAAAAAATAAAAAATATATTAAAGAAAATATTTAATAGTAAGAAAAAAGAAAAAACTCTTACATTATACTTACAGAATAATTAATGAACTCTGAAGTAGTTAATAGTCTTATGATATAATAATCTCCACAACTTTACCAAGACATTATTAAAATAAAAATGGATTAATTCACAGATATTTTTTTTTTAAATAATGAAGGAATTTGGTATAAAGTAATAATGAAAGACGGGAATAAATAGGAGGAGATAAAGAAACAAAGAATAAGATAAAAAAGGGAACAGTAAAGTAACTCAAGTATGGAACGTCATCTTATTACTGTGGTTAAATCATCGTATTTTGGTGGTTAAGTTATCGTATTACAGGGGTTAAATCATCGTATTACAGGGGTTAAATCATCGTATTACGGGGGTTAAATCATCGTATCTCAGGGGTCAAATCATCATACTCACGGGAAAATATTACACGAAACATTGCTCGTATGTGTGTGTGTGTGTGTGTGTGTGTGTGTATGTCTATGTCTGTGTGTGTGTGTGTGTGTGTGTGTATGTCTATGTCTGTGTGTGTGTGTGTGTGTGTGTGTGTGTGTGTATGTGTGTGTGTGTGTGTGTGTGTGGAACTGTATCATATATTGTAATAACTCCGTCAATAATACAGTAACTTGGAAATAGAATATGTAATACTGTAATGTAATGTGAGGTTAGGTTAGGTTAGGTTAGATTAGGTTAGGTTTGGTTAGGTTAGGTTAGGTTAGGTTTGGTTAGGTTAGGTTAGGTTAGGTTTGGTTTGGTTAGGTTAGGTTAGATTAGGTTAGGTTAGGTTAGGTTAGATTAGGTTTGGTTAGGTTAGGTTAGGTTAGGTTTGGTTTGGTTAGGTTAGGTTAGATTAGGTTAGGTTAGGTTAGGTTAGATTAGGTTTGGTTAGGTTAGGTTAGGTTAGGTTTGGTTTGGTTTGGTTTGGTTTGGTTAGGTTAGGTTAGGTTAGGTTAAAGTAAAAGTGTACTGAATGGGGACAGGAAGCGAGGAAAGTAAAATAGAATAAATGAATAAACTGTGAGTTGAAGTTTATCGGTAGGTTTTGTTACGGATGTTGGTAGTGAGTTACTGGAGTGTATTGTGTACACTGACTGTAGGTCCCGTAGCCATGTAGAGAGAGAGAGAGAGAGAGAGAGAGAGAGAGAGAGAGAGAGAGAGAGAGAGAGAGGGGGGGGGGGTTGATTTATGGTGTCTACTAAAAAGTTCGGCACGCCCCCCCTCCAAGGTCACGATTTCTCTCTCTCTCTCTCTCTCTCTCTCTCTCTCTCTCTCTCTCTCTCTCTCTCATATTTCACGTTCTGTTGTTGTTTAAGATTTTAAAGAGAACAGGGCGCTAGCGAGAGACAGACAGACAGACAGACAGACAGACAGACAGACAGACAGACAGATAAGAAAAACAGTATACAAAACCGTCTCACATATTCTTAGCTCTACATAACTCTACTGAACTCTACTGTATAAGTTATATCTCAGGGACTAACTCTACTACGTACCACTAATAAGCGTTATCATCAGCACTATACGTCACCAAACACTCAGTACTCACGACAGATAGCTTGGTGATGGGGGAGAGTCACTGAGGTCACCATACACTGAGGACACCACACACTGAGGTCACCACACACTGAGGACGCCACACACTAAGGACGCCACACAATGAGGTCACCACACACTGAGGACACCACACACTGAGGACGCCACACACTGAGGTCGCCATACACTAAGGACGCCACACACTGAGGACGCCACACACTGAGGTCACCACACACTGAGGACGCCACACACTGAGGTCACCACACACTGAGGACGCCACACACTGAGGACGCCACACACTGAGGACGCCACACACTGAGGTCACCACACACTGAGGACGCCACACACTGAGGACGCCACACACTGAGGACGCCACACACTGAGGTCACCACACACTGAGGACACCACACACTGAGGACGCCATACACTGAGGACGCCACACACTGAGGTCACCACACACTGAGGTCACCATACACTGAGGTCACCATACACTGAGGACACCACACACTGAGGTCACCACACACTGAGGACGCCACACACTGAGGTCACCACACACTGAGGACGCCACACACTGAGGACACCACACACTGAGGTCACCACACACTAAGGACGCCACACACTGAGGACACCACACACTGAGGACACCACACACTAGACTGAGCCCTGATGACTGTGGTCCGGGTAATTATGTCCGTCACACTACAGGTTCTCGGCACCAGTGTCCTGATTGGTTGAAAAGCATTGTGGGTGTGGCCTTGTAAACGACTGTCATTGGCTGATTGGCTCCTACAGTAGTTTAGACCTGAGGACAGACAGCCAGCCAGACGTAAGAGATGGAATCTTATATAGCGTAAACAAATAAGCAAAAAAACAACAAACCAGACATAACACGTAAACAATAATAAACAATAAGCAAGCTAAACAAACCACTCCCTCCCTCCCCCCCCCCCCCACTCATAAAAAATAATCCCACTGTGAAATCGGGTAGAAATATATTTACATAGGAAACGTAAAAGTGGAAAATATTCCTTTCATCCGCCTAGGCAAAATATATTCAGCTTTGTGGGTTTTCTGGTAAGTAAATGGAAACGCTGGAACTATATTTAAATTAAAAAAAAATATCTCTGTGTTGTTTATTTTTGTTTTTTAGTTAAGGATAATTGACGTCATCATTATCATCATCATCATCATCATTATTATTCATCAATCATCACCAACACCACCAGGTAAAATAAAAATACATAGGTATTAATGAAGAGTAATTTTTATATAACATATTTTTCCATTACAATAAACAGTGAGGCAGGTAATTAGTACAGGTAATCTACCACCAGAACAAACAAAACTCACCTGTACACCTGTTAATTATATGTACACCAAAACATTCCACACCTGTCGGAACGTCTATAGTTTGGTAAAGAGAGATCGATACATCTATATATCTTAATTAACTACAGGTAAAGTTAGGTAAGCCTACAGGTGACACGGGGAAGGAGGAAGGTGGGGGGGGGGGATGTATGTGAAAAATAGCCTTTGTCGTATTTTGAGAGTTAATAATGTCACACAGGGCTCACAGCAGCATTATTAAATATCAGAAAAACGTAAGAGCATTTGTTGGAGATATCTGTGTACACTAATCATACACCTACACCCATATCAATATAAACAGGGTATTTTATTTCCTCACCAATTCTCATAAATTCTGGATAATATTTATTTACAAAAAGATGATATGTTTATAGGATAACAATAACAATAACACCTCTATCTAAGACAATAACGTCTAGATACGTTATTTAATGTGTTTTATAATAACTATACAACATTCTACCACTTGGAGGAGGGAAGGGGGTTATTTACAAACAGACAGACGTACACACATATGATAGAATGTTTGACAATACTACGAAAGAATGAATGTGTGAAGGTAGGAATACAACGGAAGAGGGATTATCAGTAAGGAAACACTCGTCTATTTTGTCTGCTTTTGTCTGCTGGGTGATAGTTTGCTTTTGTCTGCTGGGTGATAGTCTGCTTTTGTCTGCTGGGTGATAGTCTACTTCTGTCTGTTTGTGCCTGACTGGTGATAGTCTGCTTGAGTCTGCTAGTGCCTGCCTGGTGATATTCTGCTTGAGTCTGCCTGGTGATAGTCTGCTTAAGTCTGCTTGTGTGTGCTGGGTGATAGTCTGCTTGTATGTTGGATGATAGTTCTACTTGTCTCTGCTGGGTAATATTCTGCTTATACTGGATAATAGTCTGCTTGTATCTGATAGTGTCTACTGGGTGATAGTCTGCTCTCCAAGTAACGCAGACAGGATGAACCTCCATTATTAGTTAAATATTATACCTACTCATGTCATCCCCATGTATGCGTGTGTCTGATGTCT
>CAUDMG010001333.1:399805-437305 GCA_958450375.1 Homarus gammarus
AACGGTGAATGTAAAAAATAGGATGATTGTTATTTTTGTGAGCCAGAGCTACGTGTGTGTAAGTCAAAGCCGTGTGTGTAAGTCAAAGCCGTGTGTGTGTAGCCAAAGCCGTGTGTGTGTAAGTCAAAGCCGTGTGTGTGAAGCCAAAGCCGTGTGTGTAAGTCAAAGCCGTGTGTGTAAGTCAAAGCCGCGTGTGTGCAGCCAAAGCCGTGTGTGTAAGTCAAAACCGTGTGTGTGTAGCCAAAAACGTGTGTGTAAGTCAAAGCCGTGTGTGTGAAGCCAAAGCCGTGTGTGTAAGTCAAAGCCGTGTGTGTAAGTCAAAGCCGTGTGTGTGTAAGTCAAAGCCGGGTGTGTGTAAGTCAAAACCGTGTGTGTGAAGCCAAAGCCGTGTGTGTAAGTCAAAGCCGTGTGTGTGTAAGTCAAAACCGTGTGTGTAAGTCAAAACCGTGTGTGTGAAGCCAAAGCCGTGTGTGTGTAAGTCAAAACCGTGTGTGTGTAAGTCAAAGTCGTGTGTGTGAAGCCAAAGCCGTGTGTGTAAGTCAAAGCCGTGTGTGTAAGTCAAAGCCGTGTGTGTGTAAGTCAAAGCCGGGTGTGTGTAAGTCAAAGCCGTGTGTGTAAGTCAAAACCGTGTGTATGTGTAAGCTAGATCCGTGTTTGTAAGCCAGAGCCGTGTGTGACTTTCAACCTTGGTTTTAATTGGTCTTCCTTCTTTAAGACACGACTTCCCAACACCGACAATTACTTAAGACGTCACCCTGAACTCTCCCACCTTCTGCGACTCCTTCTTCCTCTCCCACAGGAATTTAAAACTTTTATTCTCAAACCTTAAAACACCGTCAGTGCTGGCAAAAAGAGGGTGGGGGGTGGCGAAGAGGGTGTGGGGGGGCAAAGAGGGTGTGGGGGGCGAAGAGGGTGTGGGGGGCAAAGAGGGTGTGGGGGGCGAAGAGGGTGGGGAGTGGCGAAGAGGGTGGGGGGGGCGAAGAGGGTGTGGGGGGCGAAGAGGGTGTGGGGGCAAAGAGGGTGGGGAGTGGTGAAGAGGATGGGGGTGGCGAAGAGGGTGTGGGGGTGAAGAGGGTGTGGGGGGGGGGGGCGAAGAGGGTGGGGGAGAGGCGAATACTTGTGCTGGGGATGTGTTTATATGTATGGGATTTTTACACTCATTTTATAGATGAACGCCAGTGTAGGCATTATTCAAGTGAAGTTTCGTCTGGCGTTGGTTTTTTGTAGCTTTGTATTTATGAGTTGTATAGTTCACTCTGGTAACATTTGATTTTATTGGGGTCAGAAGGTCAAAGTGTTAAGGTCAGAAATTCGAAGAAAAGTTGTCTCAGTGTGGGATAGTAACTGACCTAAAGTGACCTTATCTTACCTTACCTGACCAGCCGTGACGTTAATTTACCTGACCTTCCTTGACATGATCTTAATTTAATTGATATGACTAAACCTGACCTTAATTTACGTGATGTAACCTAACCTGTCTTAATTTTAATTTACTTGACCTGACGTGACCTTACCTTACCTTACCTTACCTTACCTAACCTAACCCTTTACCCCAAGCCATACCACACCAAAAACTACAGTACATAAAGTCTACATAAAGTACTCATAATAACTTACTACAGTATTTCCCAACGCTACAAAATATCAGGTACAATTTGTCACCTAAACACGGCTATGAATTTTCCCTCGGTAGTTTTTCCCACGATAAACAAATTTCCTCCTTCTCTATTGTGACGTAACATGAATACTAAGTCTCTTCAAGCACAGGTGAGTATAATTTAGGTGGTGGGCTTTCAATGCATAATATAATAGAATGTATGTATGTATGTATGTATGTATGTATGTATGTATGTAAACTAATATATAAATAAAAAACAGGTAAAATTAATGTAGAAATAAATTACAGGTAAATTAATAAGTAAACATGACCTTGATCTACCTTTTAACAATACATTTAATAAACAATAATACAAACTAACTTATTATTACTCTATATTCACTCTACCAACCTTAAGAAACACTTATGTTTACTAGGTCAAAGGTCAGAGGTTAAGGTCACACAGCTTTGGGAAAAACATGCTTTCAGATGTGAGTTTGTACCTCCCTCACGTGCAATTATTAATATTTATTGTGTTATTCTCTTCAACATTTATTTTTGTATTACCTGTTAAGTGTATGTTAATTACTTTTACCTCCCATGGTTGTAAATATAAGTTGTAAATTGATATATAGAGTTGTAAATATTTGTTATAGAGTGTTGTAAGGTTATAAACATGAGTTATAGATCGTTTATAAGTGTAAATTGCAACAGAATGCTAGAACAATGTAAACAGGATATGTCAGATCGGTGTAAACAGAATGTCACTATCGGTGTAAACAAAACGCCAGAGTAGTGAAATGTAAACCAAAACCGCATAAGCAAATATGTAATATATCAATTGACGTATTAGTGCAAATAAAAAAGAAATCAATAAGGGAGTGATGGGGCATGCGAGAGAGAGAGAGAGAGAGAGAGAGAGAGAGAGAGAGAGAGAGAGAGAGAGAGAGAGAGAGAGAGGAGAAACAAACATTCAGCAGAGATAGAGGTACAAAAAAACACTTAACTGACACATAAGACACATACTAGACACATAAAACACATATTAGCCACATAAAACACATACTCGCCACATACTAGCCACATAAAACACATACTCGCCACATACTAGACACATAAAACACATACTAGACACATAAAACACATATTAGACACATAAGTGAGTCACATTACTAACCTCTGGTATAGGATTACACATGAGGTGGTCAGGTGAAGGTAAGGTTCCCCAGTTACATGTGAGGCACTGGGTCTCGTCTCGCGGGTTGACGATCTGTAACAACTCACACCAACAGCCTCGTTAAAATCTAGTGATAGATGTTTGTTTATGGTGGTTTGGTTTGGTTGTGTTTGGTTTGGTTAGGTTAGGTTAAGTTAAAATAAATTAGGTTGGATTAGGTTAAGTTTTATGCAGATTTTAAACTAAGATAAGGGGAATTAACTCACCTTAACACACAAAACCATTTCTTAACTCTAATACCTAAAGTTAATATCTCTAAACTATAGAGAGATTATGTATTAAGATTCATATTATATTCTGCCATTTAAATTAATCTAAGCTTACTTAATAAACTTATACAGGTGGATTATAAGTTACCTGTAAGAGAAACGATGAGGTTAATTAGTCAGGTAAGATGTACAGGTATTTCTGGCAAGGTGGATTAATTATGTTATATATAGTTTGTTTATCTCATACCTGAACTCTATTCACCTCTTACTAAGATTAATATCCAGTGTATGATAGTTGAGCCTGTGTTAGCTATTTATAACATACATACATACATACATACATACATATACATACATACATTCATACATACATGCACACACACACGCACACACACACACACACGCACACACACACACACACCAGGGCTTAATCCTTGCTCACATTAAACAAACATTCTGATATACTGAAGGCTATAGCGTACGTTTGTTAGGTATAAAACATAGATAAAACACTGACACTAAAACAAAAACCCAGAATTTAATATTAAAAAAGCAAATAAACCCCAGCCTCAAAATAAAATGAAGATCACCCTCCTGTTATAGTGTGTGTGTGTCGTTTGTTCTGACTCCTCTCTCTCCCAACCTGACCTACAACAGGAAATTATCATAGGGACCGTGGTCTGGCACTGGGTCAGTATCACCAAGAGACCAGATGGCTCATTCTCTCTAAGTCCAAAACATTTCTGGTATAAATGTTTTGAATTTTGTTTAGAAGATGTGTGGTTTTTTAGAGAGATGTTATCTTCTTGTGTCTTGTTGAAGTGTTTGTTACTTTATTTATATGTCTGTGTTTCATATAACAGCAGTAGTCACCTGGTAGATGGAACAGTGCTACAGAATAACTCACCTGTTAGGTGGAACAGTGCCACAGTATAACTCTCCTGGTAGATGGAACAGTGCCACAGTATAACTCACCTGTTAGGTGGAACAGTGCCACAGTATAACTCACCTGGTAGATGGAACAGTGCCACAGTATAACTCACCTGTTAGGTGGAACAGTGCCACAGTATAACTCACCTGTTAGGTGGAACAGTGCCACAGTGTAACTCACCTGTTAGGTGGAACAGTGCCACAGTATAACTCACCTGGTAGATGGAACAGTGCCACAGTATAACTCACCTGGTAGATGGAACAGTGACACAGTATAACTCACCTGGTAGATGGAACAGTGCCACAGTATAACTCACCTGGTAGGTGGAACAGTGCCACAGTATAACTCACCTGGTAGATGGAACAGTGCCACAGTATAACTCACCTGGTAGATGGAACAGTGCCACAGTATAACTCACCTGGTAGGTGGAACAGTGCCACAGTATAACTCACCTGGTAGGTGGAACAGTGCCACAGTATAACTCACCTGGTAGGTGGAACAGTTGAAACAGTGCCAACAGCAAGACTCCCCCTCCACGTATTTCTTGGCCTGGCCCGTGAGGCAGGGCAGAGAACACACGCTACTGGGAGGCGACGGGTCCCTCAGCTTGAACTGAAGAGCTGAGGAGACAGAGGACCTGCACCTCACTCACTCTCCTAGGACCTGTACCTCACTCACTCACTCTCCTAGGACCTGTACCTCACTCACTCACTCTCCTAGGACCTGTACCCCCCCCCCCCCCACTGCCATAATAACTATCAACTACAAGAACAACCTTTACTCGTTCCTTAACAATATTTTAAACACTAACGAGTCCTTATGATATTAACTGAAACAAAACAATGCTAATAATTTTGGCTATAATGTAAACTGTATGTGCTGTTCAAGGGGTAGCTGGTATCAGAAGTAGCTCTCAAGGGGTAGCTGGTATTAGAAGTAGCTCTCAAGGGGTAGCTGGTATTAGAAGTAGCTCTCAAGGGGTAGCTGGTATTAGAAGTAGCTCTCAAGGGATAGCTGGTATTAGAAGTAGCTCTCAAGGGGTAGCTGGTATTAGAAGTAGCTCTCAAGGGGTAGCTGGTATTAGAAGTAGCTCTCAAGAGGTAGCTGGTATGAGAGGTTGTGCTTAAGGGACAGCTGTTGTGAGGGCTAGAATATATATAAGAACGATAGGACCTAAACAGGTAGCTGCTTGAACAGTAACGCGGATTCGCATAACTCTACGGACCCAGCATGCCACGTTTCACTATCAATGCCTTAACTCTTCCTTATCTTAACCAACCCTAAGGATTACCTAACCTGGCCTAACATTAACCTAAGTCCTTCCCTCGAGGTAGCGTTTAGGTATTTAATCATCAGGTAAAATAAACTGGATAGGTTAGGTAGGCGTTAGTGTTGGTGGGGACGTGTTATGGCTTAGGTAGTGAAACGTGGCTGGCTATGACCGTAGAGTTTTCTGAGTCCGCGCCACTGTTAACGCCGTGACCTTACTGTGTGCTACCATGTTGATTTATTCTCTGCGTGATTGATTGATTGATTGAATGACTGACTGACTGATTGATTGAGTAATTTTTCTTATGCGTTTACCCGTTAATTAAGCAGAAATAACACGAATTGGGTTTTTATTCCCAGTAAAAATATATTTATTGCTCCTTTGTACTATAAAAAAAAAATCAGAGGTCAGGTTAGATTATGAAAACAAAATATCCGTTCACAACTAGTTAAAAATTTGACCCCAAAAAATTAAACAAACCCTACTTGTATTTTATTACAGATCGTTAATAAAAATCCGATGTTGCAAATTCATTTACTGTGACTTTTTTTTTCTGAAAGGTCAGTTTATGTGAAATATTGTTGGTTTTTAGTGTCGAGGATGGGAATTAATTTCAAGTATTTTATCCTTTATGGTTATTAGAAGAGACAATACTTGTTTTAGAACTTATGTCATGATTCATATAAATTAAAAATAATAGTTTTATATCCATTTAGCGTAATTGATCCCCAAATATCAATATAGTCAAGATTCAGAAGACAAATCATTAAAACATATTTAACAAAAAAACACAATTCGAAAAATAGTCACCTAATCATACATAGGAAAGATTCATAAATACATCTCAACAAAAACAGTATAATTCCACATATAAGAACCACAAAATTCGAATCATATATCAGCCAAAAAATATTCACTCCAAATTTAAAAAAAAAAAATCGAAACACTACCAGAAAAAAATAGATTAACTTTGTATTTAATGGAAAATATCGTATCTTAGAGTCTTATCAGGAAGCTTCGACACATCTTCCTGTTGAGAAACTTCGAGGATGAAACAGGACATAAACTTCCTAACTTTGTCCACCTTAGGGAAGAGAGGAACGTACAGGACCCTTGGAGAAGACCCTCGACCTCTCATTCCCCTAATAACTCTACTAATCCTCCAATCACTGAATTCGCTACTCAGTCGTGTTACCTAATCACTTTAATTACTTCTCTGTCACTGAATTAATTATTTAATCAGTCAGTTACTTAATTAATTACTTAAATTATCACTTAATTACTTAATTAATCACTCAGTCATGTAAATAATTAGTCAGCTCATCCATCCAATCACTCAACTCACTCAATTCAACTCATCACTCAACTCACCACTCAACTCACCACTCAACTCACCACTCAACTCACCACTCAACTCACCACTCAACTCACCACTTAACTCACCACTCAACTCACTCAACTCAACTCACTCATCTCATCACACCATCACTTAACCCACAACTTAACTCACTACTCAACTCATCACTCAACTCACCACTCAACTCATCAATTAACTCACCACTCATATTCAGCTTGAGTTCACTCTCGACGTAGTGACCCACAGTGACCCATGCATACTTTCCGTGGGTCACCTGCTTGAAGTGAATGATGTTATACCTGGCTGGACCATCACCTTGCTTATCAAACTTGAAATTGTCACCGCTCAAACCTGTGGGTGGAAAAGGTCACGTTATGTAAGGTCATATGGGGTCAGGTAGGGTCAAGTGGGGTCAGGTGGGGTCAGATGGTCAGATGGGGTCAGGTAGAAGGGTGGTAAGGGATCATCTTTTTTATGTATGTATGTATGTATGTATGTATGTATGTATGTATGTATGTATGTATGTACCTGGCATTGTTATCATGGCATCGGTATTAGGCCTGTAAAAAAAAACTCCTCGGTGTATTGTAGGTATTAGTAAACTTTTACCTGAATACTGAAAAACTGAAAATAATATTGAGGTTTACGTTTTCAATTTGTAAAGATAGAAGGAATTTTTTTTATATATAATATTGAGTTATTTAGTTATTTAGTTTTCTGTCTATCTGTCTATTTGTCCGTCTCTCTGTCTATCTCTGTCTCCCACCATATCACTAACACAACCCTCCTATTCATTAAACAGTATTACACTTCACAGATCTATATTACACACCTGGGTCTATTCAGTTTCCTTTATAGCAATTAATCAATCTATTCCTACCTGATAAAGGCAAATTGAAAGACCATTGATTCTCGTAACGTCTATAAAAATACCCAATATATCTCATATTAGGGGAAAAATAGGGAAGTATTGAAGCCTCTAGGGAAAATTTGGTAAATATTGAAGCCTCTGGGGAAAATTAGGTAAATATTGAAGCCTCTGGGGAAAATTATGTAAATATTGAAATCTCTAGGAAAAATAAGTAAATATTGAAGCCTCTAAAGAAAATTAGGTAAATATTGAACAGTCTGGGGTAAAATTAGGTAAACATTGAAGCCTTTGTGAGCAACGGGTGGGGGAACTAATGGATATGGATTCGTGCTAAGTATTGGAACTTTTATAAAGAGTATATTTTTCCTCTGGTATATAAAGCCCTCTAATCCATGCCTTAATGGTGGCGAGTTTAGGCAAAGTGACCACATAAAAGCGAAAATGATTTATTAAAAGGCTTAATATGACAAATTCTCTCGTTAATTAATGCCTACAGGTGAGAAAAGACTTAATGATTTAAAGTAATTTGGTTTATGTTTGTTTGTTATATGTTTTATTACCATTATGTTGTTTATATCAGTCACGTCATAAGAGATATAAACAAACATACAGACGGTAAATGAAAATAACAATAGGATAGAGTTTTTATGTAAATTGAGATGACGTTTGTAATTGATGTTCATTGACGAATTTAACTTCATTACTAACACACACACATACACACACACACACACACACACACACACACACACACACACACACAGGTATAACCCACTCATTCGGATACAGCTAGCGACACTCTGCACTATTTCTGGCTTAAGTTGGTAATTCGAACAGTCTCAATTACCATCAATTAAGGCTACTATGAATAACACCAAAGAGACACGGTTTTTTTTACCTGAATTTGACGGTAACACTGTATCCATGACGTCATATTAATTGGTAATTGGTACACGTGACGTCATAACATAGCAATGACATAGATAATCAAAATAATAATATTAAAAAAAAAATCAGCTCCTTTAGAATTTAAATTTTTATGAACGATACTAAATATGGGTCATGGAAAAGTCTTTGTTTATGGTGAATTTGAGAGCAATTGAGACATACTGTACCTTAGGGGGCGATAAACAAAGTCTCTCTTACGTAACTTGGAAATAAGACGCGAAGTGTTGGTGGTGTGAGGCCAACCCAAGATGATTATACCTCCCACAAAGTTTTAACTGGATACGGCTCATGTTGTGGTGCTCTTCTCTTCTTTCTCTCTTCTTCACACTTCTTCCTTCCTTCATTATACCTCCACCATCTTCCTCCTTCTTCCCCCTCCCCCTCACACTTCCTCTTTTCTCCCTTACGCATCTTCCCTCCTCCATCCTACCTCCTTCTTCCTCCCTCACACCTTTACCTTTCTCCCTCACAAAGAGAGAGAGAGAGAGAGAGAGAGAGAGAGAGAGAGAGAGAGAGAGAGAGAGAGAGAGAGAGAGAGAGAGCATTGTGTATTCCAAAGTCCTTTCACATTTTCGTAATAATATAATGATGTGCTTTCATTCCTCTGTGTCTATTGTGGTGCCCTAAGCCAGAGTGGGGGTGATTGTGGTGGTGATTGTGGTGAAGATTGTGGTGGTGATTGTAGTGGTGATTGTGGTGAGGATTGTGGTGGTGATTGTAGTGGTGATTGTGTTGAAGATTCTGGTGGTGATGGTGGTTATGATAGCGATGATAGTATTGGTCTAGCCCCTGAAAATAGCACTGGACCAGCCCCTTTGATTAACCAGCACTGGACCAGCCCCTTTGACTAACCAGCACTGGACCAGCCCCTTGAACTAACCACTGGACCACCCCTTGACTAACCAGTGGACCAGCCCCTTTGACTAACCAGCACTGGACCACCCCTTGAACTAACCAGTGGACCAGCCCCTTTGACTAACCAGCACTGGACCAGCCCCTTGAACTAACCACTGGACCACCCCTTGACTAACCAGTGGACCAGCCCCTTTGACTAACCAGTGGACCACCCCCTTTGACTAACCAGCACTGGACCAGCCGGACCAGCCCCTTTGACTAACCAGCACTGGACCAGCCCCTTTGACTAACCAGTGGACCAGCCCCTTTGACTAACCAGCACTGGACCAGCCCCTTTGACTAACCAGCACTGGACCAGCCCCTTTGACTAACCAGCACTGGACCAGCCCCTTTGACTAACCAGCACTGGACCAGCCCCTTGACTAACCAGCACTGGACCAGCCCCTTTGACTAACCAGTGGACCAGCCGGACCAGCCCCTTTGACTAACCAGCACTGGACCAGCCCCTTTGACTAACCAGTGGACCAGCCCCTTTGACTAACCAGTGGACCAGCCCCTTTGACTAACCAGCACTGGACCAGCCCCTTTGACTAACCAGCACTGGACCAGCCCCTTTGACTAACCAGTGGACCAGCCCCTTTGACTAACCAGCACTGGACCAGCCCCTTTGACTAACCAGTGGACCAGCCCCTTTGACTAATCAGTGGACCAGCCCCTTTGACTAACCAGCACTGGACCAGCCCCTTTAACTAACCAGTGGACCAGCCCCTTTGACTAACCAGTGGACCAGCCCCTTTGACTAACCAGCACTGGACCAGCCCCTTTAACTAACCAGTGGACCACCAGCCAGAGGTACTCACCAAAAAAGACGACTTTCCTGAGGTAGAAGAGGAGGTTATCCCCGTCAATAGGGTTCATCAGATCACAGAGGCCAGACCGACCTCCACACAGCTCTCGGTGCATATCTCTGTACAGGTGAAAAGACCAGGTAAACCTCACTCATGTATAAGTATTGATATGGATATACATACGTGAATACATACATACATGGGGTTAGGTTAGGTTAGGTTAGGTTAGGTTAGGTTAGGTTAGGTTAGGTTAGGTTAAGAAGACATATAACACACACACACACACACAAGTAATAATTATTAATTATATTTAACTGTGTAACTCCCTTTCTCCAACAAGACCTCAAGTCATCCATTTCATCCTTTCACCCACATCACTTAACTCGAGGCAGCATCACCCATCAGCATCACCCATCAGCATCACCCATCACATCCACATTATCTCAAGTAATGACTCAACGCTATGCCATCCACTCATTTACGCACATCGAGAAAAAACAAAAACTCCTCCTTTGTTTTAATCGTCTTAAGACCTACCTGAAGGCGTACCCGAAGGCCATAACGGCATCAGAGACGAACTGCAACTGGGCCTCGAACTGGGTATTTCTACTGGTGAGTTTTTCCTCCCCAGTACACAGGTTGGTGAAGACTCCATTATAAGGCGTTCGGGAGCTGTTTGGATACCGGCATTTGAAATGGTCTTCCCAGTACTCTGTAGGAGAGATGGAGGTACTGTACTGGTGATAGATAGATAGATCGATAGATAGATAGATAGATAGAGAGAGCTCCATACAACACCATGATTCACCTCTCACACCTGGTCGGTTACCTGCAGTAGTTTGGGAGGCAAGGGCGAGAAGGTGGGGGGAGGGGGGCAGAAGGAGAGAAGGAGGGGGAGGAGAGAAGTAGGGGAAGGATTGAGGAAGAGAGAGAAGGAGTGAGGATAGGAAGGATGAGATGGAAGTGCGAAGGAGGGAGGAAGGAAGAGAGTAAGGGAGGGAAGGAGAGAGGTAAGAATGAAGGAGGGAGGAAGGAATAGAATGATAGAAGGAGGGTGAGATGGAGGGAGGAAGAGGGATAGGAATTGAAGGAGGGAGGGAGAGAAGGAGGGAGGGAAGGAGGGGAGAGTCGTGTCCCAAGATACACACAGGTAAGACAGAGTGTTCCTTATTCATTACCTCCACTCTGACTCCTGACAGGTAAACACGACCTCTCTCGACCTGCCGTCAGCCAATCAAAACTTTTCATACACACTGCTTAATTTTTCTTAGCCAATTAGATCCTCTCATTCATTATATCCTACAGTTTTCAGCCAATCAGAGGCTTTCATACGTGTTATTGTGTCCCCTCTACCACCAATCAGATGTCTTGTTCTTCGCCACCAATCAGATATCTTGTTCTTCGCCACCAATCAGATATCTTGCTCTTCTCCACCAATTATATACCTTCATCTTCTCCACCAATCAGATACCTTCGTCTTTTCAGCCAATCAGATTATGTCATACACCCCCACTTGTCTTGTGTAAGAGTCGTGGTATTAATAAATCACTTATGACGTCAAAGTCACTTGTCTGTTTGTCTACGTAATGGATTAAGTTGGAGAGAGAGAGAGAGAGAGAGAGAGAGAGAGAGAGAGAGAGAGAGAGAGATTATGTTTGATACTTATTCCCAGTTCATTTTTCTCTCTCTCTCTCTCTCTCTCTCTCTCTCTCTCTCTCTCTCTCTCTCTCTCTCTCTCTTTATTTGTCACTTTTTAGTACTGAATATCTGTCTAATTTCCTTTCAAACCCATTCTTACACTCACACACACACACACACACACACACACACACACACACACACATACACACACAAAACTCATCCAACCTCAGTACTGTCATATACCCCCCCCCACCCCTCCCCCACCTCCCCTCACCCACCCCCCTCCCCCCCCCCCCAGGTATTAGGGAGGGCTCAGGTCACACCAGTGGGTTCCAACAAACTAATTTCAGGCTGGGAAGTTCGACTGTCATTTTCAGGTCCGGTGATCAAAGGACCTGAACGATATTTCCGACCCTGAGCTGGCCGACTGCCTGTTGATGAGGGGTGTGTGTGTGTGTGTGTGTGTGTGTGTGTGTGTGTGTGTGTGTGTGTGTGTGTGTTTATAATATCACAGTATTATCACACCACTACTACACTATAGTCACTATACCATGACACTACACCACACTACCACGCAAGCACATCACTATACTACCATAACGTCACAATACCATCACTACACCACATCACACCACTACCACAACCACCCCACTACCAACACCACTACCACACCACCCCACTACCACACCACTACCATAACCAACCCACTACCACACCACTACCAACACCACTACCACAACCACCCCACTACCACCCCACTACCACACCACTACCACCCCACTACCACACCACTACCACAACCACACCACCCCACTACCACACCACAACTACCCCACTACCACTACCACACCACCACACTTACCCACAAACCAGGGATTCCTCGTGTTCTTCTCAACGGTGAGGCTAAGGAAGTATTGGTCAAATCCTCTCACTGGATTGGCCTGAGGCTGTACAGAAAGCGTCCCCTCCACCTCTGGCTCGTTACCTGGGGGAGAGAGAGGCAGGTGAGAGAGAGAGAGAGAGAGAGAGAGAGCATATAGTCAATTTGGTATTTTAATGTACTTTATGAATGCACACACACACACTCACACACACACTCACACACACTCACACACACACACACACTCCACCCCAGCCACTTATACTCACCCTCTCCACTTCATTATATCTCGCCCCTCCTCATGATGTCAACACCGATATCATCTACCATTTTCGAACCTTGAATTTGTTAACTTTTTTTTTTTAATGTGTATTAAGTGATTCATATTCTCCCTACCAAGTCGAGGATGAATGGATTAAGCATTTCTTAACTTCCCTCCTCCACCTGATCCAAGCTTAGTTGTCTGTCTGTCTCTCTTTCTTTATCTCTCTCTCTCTCTCTCTCTCTCTCTCTCTCTCTCTCTCTCTCTCTCAGGTATTGAAATTTCACAACATCTTCCAGTAATTAATTTTTCATCACACGTTTTCATTTAATTTCGTTCAGTTCATTTGTTAAGGCGACTCTGTTGGGTGTACCTGAGGATAATTAACTCTTTTGATGACTCACCTGCAGGTACGTGACTCACCTGGAGATATGTGACTCACCTGCAGGTACGTAACTCACCTGGTGATATGTGACTCACCTGCAGGTACGTAACTCACCTGGTGATATGTGACACACCTGAGATATGTGACTCACCTGAGGATACGTGACTCACCTGAGGATACTTGACTCTCCTGAGGATATGTGACTCACCTGAGGATACGTGACTCACCTGAGGCTACGTGACTCACCTGAGGACACCAGAGAACGAGCCGACCACCCGTCAGAACCAATCCAGGTGAAGCTGCCGGTGGCGTTGTTCCTCCTGACGGCGCGCATCATCCCAGCTACCTCCTGGTCCGACCCAAAGACGATCACACCTGACGAAGGAAAACCTGTACATGACCACACCTGACGAAGGAAGACCTGTACATGACCACACCTGACGAAGGAAGACCTGTACATGACCACACCTGACGAAGGAAGACCTGTACATGACCACACCTGACGAAGGAAGACCTGTACATGACCACACCTGACGAAAGAAAACCTGAACATGACCACACCTGACGAAGGAAGACCTGTACATGACCACACCTGACGAAGGAAGACCTGTACATGACCACACCTGACGAAGGAAGACCTGAACATGACCACACCTGACGAAGGAAGACCTGTACATGATCACACCTGACGAAGGAAGACCTGTACATGACCACACCTGACGAAGGAAGACCTGTACATGACCACACCTGACGAAGGAAGACCTGTATATGAACACACCTGACGAAGGAAGACCTGAACATGACCACACCTGACGAAGGAAGACCTGTACATGACCACACCTGACGAAGGAAAACCTGAGGAATCGAGGTATAGACAGCCAGACAGACAGACAGACAGACAGACAGAGGAGTGAGAGAGAGAGAGAGAGAGAGAGAGAGAGAGAGAGAGAGAGAGAGAGAGAGAGAGAGAGAGAGAGAGAGTCATCCACGAGAAGAAGAGAAAAACGAACTCACTCTAGCCAGGATCTGTACCGAGGACTGTCGACCAATTAGCGCACAGATTGTTTCTATTGTAACAAGAAGTCTTTTATCTCGACCAATGGGAACGTCGGTAAAGATAAAGGAAGGGGAAAGGGGGAGATAAGGTGAGGAGGAAGAATGTAGAAGGGGAGAGGTAGGAAAGGGTGAGGGAGAATGAATTGGGGGAGAGGAGGTAGAGTGAGAGGAAGGGAGGAGGGAGAATGAAGAGGGTAGGGAGAAGGTGAGGTAAGAATGAAGGGGAAGGCAGAATAAAGATAGGAGGGAGAGAAGTAGATAATGGATGTTGGGAATGATGAGAGAACTGAGAAGTAAAGACGTGAAGAATGGAGGAGGAGGAGAAGGTCAAGAAGAAGGAGGAGGAGGTAAAGAAGAAGGAGTAGGAAGAGGACCTTGTATTAGGGTATAAGAGAGAAAGGGGAAGAAAAAATGGCAGATGAAGAGGAAAAAATGAAGACAGAGAGAGAGAGAGAGAGAGAGAGAGAGAGAGAGAGAGAGAGACCATAACACCCACCTCTAGCACTCTGTTTCAAAAGTAATCGTTGAACAATATGGTCATAAGCGACCTCTTCAGCCACGCCGGAGTCCTTCACCAATTTCTCCTTGACGGCGATGCAGATGTCATTATCCGCCAGCAGTCCTTCCAGCTCCTCAAAGGCCTGGTGGAGTAAGAGGCAAGAAGGTTCCTTAACACACACATATATATATATACAAGATCCAGATGTCGATGGAGACTTAATGGGACATTGGATAAAACCTTTGTAGATGGAAGGGTTAAACTATAGTGGTATTGTCCTCAAAAGGGTTAACCCATCGTTCCTAAGGGGTTAACCCATCGTTCCTAAGGGGTTAAAGCATCATCCTCAAGGGGTTAAAGCATCATCCTCAAGGGGTTAAAGAATTGAAATAAAAAAAATAGCAATTATACCCAAAAAAATTCCTTTACCACTGACAAAACTCCTACCCTACACCCACAGAAAATATCCCTAAAAGCTAAACCAAAAATCCCCACCACACGTTAGTAAAAAATCCCTAAACACTGAAGGGGAGAAAAAATAAAATAAAAATAAAATAATCCGAAAAGGATATCAAAGGTTGACCAAACTCGTTAACCTGGTGACCCTGGGTGTGGTCGCCTGGGCAAGAGAGAGACTCCCTGTGAGCCTGACCAATGCGGGGAAGGGGGACGGGGGAGGGGAGGCAGGGGAGAGGGGGGAGGGATGCAGGGGAGAAATATAATAAAAATATCACTAGTTTCTCGGTCAGGCTGTCACATATTGGCAGTCGAACACCAATACCCCCCTCCCCCTACCCCATCCCCACTCCTCCCACCCCATCCCCTACCCCCCTCCCCCTACCCCATCCCCTACCCCCCCTCCCCCCCACCCCATCCCCAACCCCCCTCCCCCCACCCCATCCCCTAACCCCCCCCCCCCACACACACGCTCTTCCACATCACCTCTCTCGATATACTGAAATATACCGGGATATATGTACAGGTATATACTTTTATAGTTATTTATAGTATATAGTATAATACAGGTTAATGAACAGGTGAGATAGTTAATTAGATCACATATACAGTTAACGCGAAGATAATCTAACCTAACCCATCCTAACCTAACCTGACCTAACCTAACCCATCCTAACCTAACCCATCCTAACCTAACCCATCCTAACCTAACCCATCCTAACCTAACCTAACCTAACCTAACCCATCCTAACCTAACCCATCCTAACCTAACCTGACCTAACCTAACCCATCCTAACCTAACCCATCCTAACCTAACCCATCCTAACCTAACCCATCCTAACCTAACCTAACCTAACCCATCCTAACCTAACCCATCCTAACCTAACCCAACCGCTTCGTAATTTGATGATCTAAAAAAAAAAAGGAAAAAATAAAGGTAATTGGTCTCTCAGGTGTGATCAGGTGATTGGCCGCCACAGAGCAGGTGACAATGAACGATATTACCTGCTAATTATTCCCCTGATGAACAACGTGTGTGTGTGTGTGTGTGTGTGTGTGTGTGTGTGTTTTCCTTCCCTCTCTCTACGTTTACTTCCCTACTTTCCTACCTACTCTCTCTCTCTCTCTCTCTCTCTCTCTCTCTCTCTCTCTCACCTGTCAGTTATCTCAAGTCTTGTACAAAAAACTACAAAATGACGACATTTTTATTAGACAACTCAAGACCTTCTGAGAAACTGTAGCAAAAAGGAGATAATGGGTCTTAGTGATAATGGGTCTCAGTGATAATGGGTCTCAGTGATAATGGGTCTCAGTGATAATGGGTCTCAGTGATAATGGGTCTCAGTGATAATGGGTCTCAGTGATAATGGGTCTCAGTGATAATGGGTCTCAGTGATAATGGGTCTCAGTGATAATGGGTCTCAGTGATAATGGGTCTCAGTGATAATGGGTCTCAGTGATAATGGGTCTCAATGATAATGGGTCTCAGTGATAATGGGTCTCAGTGATAATGGGTCTCAGTGATAATGGGTCTCAGTGATAATGGGTCTCAGTGATAATGGGTCTCAATGATAATGGGTCTCAGTGATAATGGGTCTCAGTGATAATGGGTCTCAGTGATAATAGGTCTCATTAGCACACACACACACACACACACACACCACTACCATACAACCCATATCTAGTAAATTATGTCGTTTATGCCCTTTATACAATACATTCATTATTGGATTAAAATAAAATAATTGAAATATTTGAGAGTGTAAAGTGTGTCCTGTAACCTTAATGATGCACTTAACGACACACTTAACGATGCACTTAACGACATACTTGACGACACACTCAACGAAACACTTAATGATGCACTTAACGACACACTTAATGATGCACTTAACAACATACTTGACGACGCACTTAACGGGTTACTTAATGATGCACTTAACAACATACTTGACGACGCACTTAACGGGTATTTTCTTCTTATTTATTATTTAATTTTCCTTCATTTTAAAATTGAATTAATAATTATATCAACATTCCTAAATTTTCCCTTTTATTTCTCCAAATCTTCTTCCGTACACAGTAAGGTTGTTCTCTCCATCTTCCAGGAATTCCAGTGTTTCCAGGAAGCCTTAAAAAGGGTCATTTGCATATCACACCCTCTAACATTCTCCTGTCCTCATGAACATTCCCATAAATTTTCTCTGGTTATAATAGACTCATTCTTATTTATCTACCTCTAAAAATTTTAAAAACACCATGAAACGTGTGTGTGTGTCTGTGTGTATGTGTGTGTGTGTATGTGTGTGTGTGTGTGTGTATGTGTTTACGTAAAATTTTCCA
The DNA here is from genome assembly GCA_958450375.1 of Homarus gammarus. Taxonomy (NCBI): domain Eukaryota; kingdom Metazoa; phylum Arthropoda; class Malacostraca; order Decapoda; family Nephropidae; genus Homarus; species Homarus gammarus. Next base: position 417,451 of record CAUDMG010001333.1, read on the forward strand.
CCGTATTACCAATCTTGTCAAACCTTCTACCATTTTTCCCATAATTATACCCATTAGTCTTATCTGTTTGTATATATAAATCATTTTACATCAATGTCTATAAAATTTTAGATACCTTTTATCCCCCCCGTCCCTCCCCACCCCCCTTGAGTGGGTCTATAAATATCAATCTCTCTGTTAGTCTCTTCAATATTGATCTTAGGACGCAGGAACACCCTCTTCTGAGCTTCTTGTATCCAATATAACTATCGTCAAAACTTTTACCTTCGTGGGTTAAACTTATCTGCATTTATATTTAGTCCATTAACGACATATTTTAGAGAGAGCGACACGTAACTTCGTCCTAAAGTCTTTCTTAGGGAGGAAATTCTTCAAAAGTTTTTCCGGTCATCTTGAAACTCCTCCTCCTGCAAGATGGCTAAGATGAAGTAAAAAAAATGGTTCGCTAAAATATCTTCGCTTATTTCGTTTTTTCTTCAAATCTTCCTTCATTTCATTCATTCTCCAAACACCTCCAATCATTTCATTCCTTCTCCAAACACCTCCACTCATTTTATTCCTTCTCCAAACACCTCCAATCATTTCATTCCTTCTCCAAACATATCCAACTTTTCGTGGTAATTCTCTAAGTGTTCTCATTCTAAACCTTAACTCCCACAGTATTTTCTTAAGTTCACTTCTCACTGTGTTGGCGCCCACTAAAGCCAGGTCTTGATGGTCTCCGAGAATAAATGCTGGAAAATGAGTGTGGCTGAGAATGAGAGTGGTAGTGGTAGTGGTGTGGTGGTGGTGTGGTAGTGGTGTGGTGAGGTGTGGCTGTGCGGGGGGAGGGGAGGGGAGGGGGGGGGGGTTCTGCTGGATCTATATTTTAAAGACGGTTTTAGGTTAAGTGAATGTGCTTGTGTCTTAACCCTGATCTTGCCTTAAATACGGTTAATATCAAGATTTTGGTGTATCCATTAAGTGAATCTTAGGGGCCCATTAGGAATAAGGGCCCATTTGGTCTAGGGTCCATTAGGAATTGGGGCCCATTTGGTCTAGGGTCCATTAGGAATTGGGGCCCATTTGGTCTAGGGTCCATTAGGAACTGGGGCCCATTTGGTCTTAGCCTGAGGCCCATTAGACCAAAGACCTCGAAGTTAATTTAACGTCGGTATTTGCTGAGGTGCAGAAAACTCACACTGATACCGTAGTTAGACTCACCTTAATGCCGTAGTTAGACTCACCTTAATGCCGTAGACCCACCTTAATAGTTAATGCCGTAGTTACTCACCTTAATGCCGTAATTAAACTCACCTTAATGCCGTAGTTAGACTCACCTTAATGCCGTAGTTAGACTCACCTTAATGCCGTAGACCCACCTTAATAGTTAATGCCGTAGTTACTCACCTTAATGCCGTAATTAAACTCACCTTAATGCCGTAGTTAGACTCACCTTAATGCCGTAGTTAGACTCACCTTAATGCCGTAGTTAGACTCACCTTAATGCCGTAGTTAGACTCACCTTAATGCCGTAGTTAGACTCACCTCAATGCCGTAGTTAGACTCACCTTAATGCCGTAGTTAGACTCCTCGTAGATAATGGAGATATAGGACCAGCCCAACTTCTTGACTATCTCCACCATGGCCTTGACCTGGTAGTGATCTGAAGGGATGGTCCTGGAGAAGTACTCGAACCTCTGCTTGTTACTCAACTCGGGTGAGGTGGAGAAGAAGCTGACCTGAGGGTGAGAGGTGAGAGAATAGTGAGAGGGATGTGAGAGGTGAGAGAATAGTGAGAGGGATGTGAGAGGTGAGAGATTGTGTATATGTGAGAGAGAGAGAGAGAGAGAGAGAGAGAGAGAGAGAGAGAGAGAGAGAGAGAGACCTAAAGAAGAAATAAACAAAGAAGAATAGAGAAAGAGACGATAAAAGAGGAAGAGGAACCAATTTAGAGGAGAAAAAACAAGAGGGTGGTAGGTAACATGGCCTTTGAATAAGTTAAAATTCTAGTGAAGGGAACTTGAAACACCTCCTTGGTTCCCCACACTATAAATGTCAGGGAAAACTTACTTAGAACCCATGTTGCAATATTACTTCCCTGTGTGATGAGTTTGGGCAACGTTGCAAAATGTAGATTATTGTTGCACAGTTTATGTAAGTTTATTGGTATTTCTTATTTATTTATTTATTTATTTATTGGTATTTGAGGACAGTTAATACTCACTGTCCGTGTGTATGACTGTCATGGCTGGTTGCAACACTTCATTGCATTTGCCTTTTCGTCCATGGCCACCTGTTGCATACGAGTCAGCAAGCCCCGAGCACTGATATACTGGTGTGTGTGTGTGTGTGTGTGTGTGGAGAGCTATATTGAATAAAACCAATACCACTATCACCACTACCACTATCTCCACTACCACTACTACCACTATCACCACTACCACTATCTCCACTACCACCACTACCACTATCACTACTGCCACTACCACCACTACCACTATCTCCACTACCACTACTACCACCATCACCACTATACCTTAAAAAGTAAGGTAGTTCACTAATAACCACTAATGATTCAGTGTACCGTTGTGCAGTGGTAACCTCCCCACGCTACTGACTCTAAGGGAGGAGGGGTGTGAGGGAGGGGGGTGAACGGGAAGAGTGGAAGGGAGAGAAGGGGGAGTGGAAGGTGAGAGGGAAGAGTGGAGGGGAGAGAAGGAGGGCTGGAAGGTGAGAGGGAAGAGTGGAAGGTAGAGAAGGGGGAGTGGGAGGTGAGAGGGAAGAGTGGAGGGTAGAGAAGGAGGGCTGGAAGGTGAGAGGGAAGAGTGGAAGGTAGAGAAGGGGGAGTGGGAGGTGAGAGGGAAGAGTGGAGGGTAGAGAAGGAGGAGTGGGAGGTGAGCGGGAAGAGTGGAAGGTAGAAAAGGGGGAGTGGGAGGTGAGAGGGAGAGGAGGGGGGGAGGGGGGGGGGCAGTAAGACTTGTGGGGGGAGTGGTGGGGGAGGGGGGGTGGGCAGTAATGGACAGCCTTCATAAGTTCCCCCAGAGATTAAAGACTTAAATGGAAGAAAGACGCAACCCACATTTTTCACTTGTGTGTTAATGATTATTTTTTTAGTATTAATTATTTTTTTTATTTTATATTCGTGTTAATTTATCTAGTAATTTATTAATTAACCTGGATATACAGTACATACTTTGGCCACCTGGATGTACTCACTTGGCCACATTGATGTACTCATTTGGCTACGTGTATGTACTCACCTACCCACCTGGCCACGTAATTACCTAAAAATATCTCACCTGTGGGATCTTGAAGAGCCTGAGGAGATTGGCGACCTGGATAGAGGTGACGGAGGAGGCAGCACCCACGACCCCAGAGATGACCTTGTTTCTGACCTCAGGCGATGACCCGTCCTTACACTTGTACTCCCCGTCGTCAATGTTGCTGATGGAGCCTGGAGGACGAGGTTGGAGGAGGAGGTGGAGAATTATTTGTATTGGATTGTGTTGGAGGACGAGGTGGAGGTGGAGGAGGAGGAGTTGGAGGTGGAGGTGGAGGAGGAGGTAGAGGAGGAAGAGGAAGAGCTTTGTTCGTGCTAGATTGTGGTTGTTGGTGGAGGAGGACCTATGATTGTGGTTGTTGGTGGAGGAGGACCTATGATTGTGGTTGTTGGTGGAGGAGGACCACCCCTCTATCCACCTTCCTCTTCTTCTCCCTCATTCTCCCCAATATTTCTCCTCCCTCCCCCCTCAACCCCTCCCCCCTCAACCCCTCCTCCCTCAACCCCCCACCTCCCTCCCCCCCCCCCAGGGTAGGAGAGTGAAGAGGTTTGGGTGAGAGGTGAGAGAAGGTCAGATATTGAGGGACTCGGGCAGAGACCAGCCAAGGGTGTGGAAATTTATCAGTCTCTTGCACGCCCCTTAGAGAGAGAGAGAGAGAGAGAGAGAGAGAGAGAGAGAGAGAGAGAGAGAGAGAGAGAGAGACTGGTTAACTAAGGCTTCTAGAGAAAGAGAGAGAGAGAGAGAGATAGACTGGTTAACTAAGGCGTCTAGAGAAAGAGATAGAGAACTTGAGAGAGAGAGAGAGAGAGAGAGAGAGAGAGAGAGAGAGAGAGAGAGAGAGAGCAGCCAAGTGTGGGTGAATTTATCGGGTTCCTACACACTCATTTGCGGTTCAATATACGGCTAGTCCCCCCCCCCCCCCCCCGTCACTCTCCCCCGATATACGAACACCTAAACAACATGATAGGAAGTATACCTTGGGGGGGATATATTCACATGATATTTTATACTCTCAGGATATGTTATATTGTATACTGTTTAGTTATCCCTCCCTCCCTCCCCCCCCTCCCCCCTCCCCTCTCCCTCCCTCCCTCACTCTCTTCCTCATTCCTTCTCCTCTCCCTTCACACCTATTCCTTTCTACCTTCTCTTCCCTCACCTCCCTTTACCCACCTACTCTTCTCTCCTCCGGCCCATCCCCCCTCTCTCCCTCTCCCCCCTCTCTCTCTCTCTCTCTCTCTCTCTCTCTCCCTCTCTCTCTCTCCCTCTCTCACTCTCTCTTCTCATCTCTTCCCCTTCTACATTCTTCTCACCATCATTTCTCTCCCACCATTCTCCTCCACCTCTCCCTCATTCTCCTTAATCTTGCTTCTCCTCTTTCTCCTGCTCCCCTCAACAACTCCCCTCCCTCAACCCCTTCCCCCCCCTCAACCCCTCCCCCCCTCAACCCCCCCTCCCCCCAGGGTAGGAGAGTGAGGAGGTTTGGGTGAGAGGTGAGAGAAGGTCAGATATTGAGGGACTCGGGCAGAGACCAGCCAAGGGTGTGGAAATTTATCAGTCTCTTGCACGCCCCTTAGCGAGAGAGAGAGAGAGAGAGAGAGAGAGAGAGAGAGAGAGAGAGACTGGTTAACTAAGGCTTCTAGAGAGAGAGAGAGAGAGAGAGAGAGAGAGAGAGAGAGAGAGACTGGTTAACTAAGGCTTCTAGAGAGAGAGAGAGAGAGAGAGAGAGAGAGAGAGAGAGAGAGAGAGAGAGAGAGAGAGACTCATTGGTTAACTAAGGCTTCTAGAAAGACAGACAGACAGACAGGCAGACAAACAGAAAGCGATAGGTAACATAAACACTCAGCAGGGAGGAAATTAAGGTCTAAACTACAGCGCCCGCTAATGGCCCTTCTCTTAGTGTGGGTGAACAAGCGAGGCGGTGAAACCTATAAAACACCGCATCCCGCCTGAGCGAAATGTATCACCAACGTTAACTCATTGCCAAACTGTTCCCCCTTCCGCCCACCTCTCTCTCTCTCTCTCTCTCTCTCTCTCTCTCTCTCTCTCTCTAGAAGCCTTAGTTGACCAGTCCTCTCTCTCTCTCTCTCTCTCTCTCTCTCAAACGAACGCTATAGAGAGGAAAGTCCATTAAATCGAGGTTACATCATATATAAAAACTTCCATATAACGGACTATTTTAGATCAAGGTTCGTTATATAGAGATTCCACTATAAAACACAAACTCTACCTAGGAAAAAAAAATCCGTCACGTAGATAAAACACCAAGAAAGGAAAAAGGTAGAGCATGTATGAAGCTGACTAACGCACCCCCCCGCTGCCATAACTTCACTGGAGGGAGAAGCTGTCAGTGAGATAGGGAGATAAGAAGAGACAGAGAGACAGAGAGAAAGTGAGAAAGTGAGAAAGAAAGAGAGAGAGGGGTGGGGTCTCAATTTCACACTTTCACAGTACTTAATTATAGGGTGATTAAGAACCAATTCACTCTTATTACCCAATTTTACCCTCTGTTTTATCGGCAGTTATTGGCGTATAATGCGTAGGTTTAGTGCGTGTTACGGCTGCATGGATTAGAGGGAGGGGGTATGAGGGTGGGGGATGGGGGGGGGGGGGAATGAGGGAGTTGTGGTGGGGGGGGGGGAGTCTGATTTAGCTACGTATTAAATTGTTGCTTAAAATTCATAAATTCAAAAAATAAAAATAAAATAAAATACTCGAATTATTTTTTTTATTATATAGAGGAAAAATCGATTAAATTAGTTACGTTAATTAAGGTATTGAGGTGAGTTAGAGGTTTATAAAGGTGTGTTAGAGCTCTACACTACACTACCCTCTCCCCCCTCCCCTCTCCCCTCCCCTCCCCTACCCCTCCCCTCTCCCCTACCCTCCCCTCCCCCTCACCCTCCCCACCCTCCCCTCCCCTCACCCTCCTCCTCCCCTACCCTCCCCTCACCCTACCCTACCCCTCCCCTCACCCTACCCCTCCCCTCCCCTCCCACTCCCCTCCCCCTCCCCTACCCTCCCCTTACCCTCACCCTACCCTCCCCTACCCTCCCCTCCCCTACCCTACCCCTCCCCTACCCTCCCCTACCCTCCCCTACCCTCCCCTAACCTAACCTAACCTATATTCATCCCGTGTACACAGTCATTAAATATTAAACTCTCTTGTCCACCTCCTCTTAAGTCATTAGGCCCCTTAATATACCCAATTATTCTCCCATTAAGGTCCATGAGAAGTAATTACCAGACGTCATTAAGGTATAATTATCCAGTTAATAATTCTTTCTTGTGGCTGTTAGAAGGTTAACAACATAGTAACTCGGTTTTAACTTCTCAAAAGGGTTGTATGTTAAATTGTTTAACCTGTGAATGGTGTTTGTGTTAAAATATTGGAGCTGATATATTTTTAAGGTAATTATTTAAAGGTTCTTAAGTAGACTAAGTAAAAATCCCTAAATGTGGGGAATAAAAGTAATGTATGTAAAAAAAATCCCTAAATATGGGGTAAAAAAGGTAAGGTAAGTAAAAAAAATCCCTAAATATGGGGAAAATAAAGTGAGAAAGGCAAAAAAAAAATCCGTAAATGAAGGGGAAAAAGTGTGGTAGGGAAAATTGGCTCATCTAGTATAAATCACCAGCTAAGAGGGAAGGAAATTGACAATTTTCCCGTTGGAACCTCGACGCCTTCACGTAACTGTCGGCAGGTGAGTAGCATACCTGAGGATATGCTGGCCTAGGGAGTATACCTGGGGATATATTAATCTTATGAGTATACTTGGAATATGCCAGACTTGTTCTTTCGTATGTGTGTATAGTCTTGTGTATATATGTACGCTTTTACATGACTGTACGTCCATGAAGCATATATTTAATTCACTGTAAATTCACACACACACACATACACACACACACATACGTGACTGTAAGTATGAGCAGATCCTATACATGACTGTAATACACCTGGTACATAATTACATAACACTGTACTGTAATTATGACACTAGCATTACACATTACACATAACAGGTAGGTGGAGTGATGACGTCAGGTAACTAAGGTGTAATTATGACGAGAGAACTATGTATAACAGGCCATTAGCTTTCTGAATCACCTAATCTTTTAAATAACCTAACCTAACCTAACCTAAGCTCACCTAACCTAACCTAACCTAAGCTCACCTAACCTAACCTAACCTAATCTAATATATCCAAAAGGTGAGAAATATATAGAGAAATCCATTGAGAGATTGATAAATATTAATTGGGAGATAAGATGGGAGGGGAGGGAGGGAAGGAGGGAAGGAAGAGGGAGGGAGGGAAGGAGGGAGGGAAGGAGGGAGGAGGGAGGGAAGGAAGGAAGAGGGAGGGAAGGAAGGAGGGAGGGAGGGAAGGAAGGAGGGAGGGAGGGAGGGAAGGAAGGAGGGAGGATGGAGGGAAGGAGGGAGGGAAGGAAGGAGGGAGGGAAGAAAGGAGGGAGGGAAGGAAGGAGGGAGGGAAAAAAGGAGGGAGGGAAGGAAGGAGGGAGGGAAGGAAGGAGGGAGGGAAGGAAGGAGGGAGGGAAGAAAGAGGGAGGGAAGGAAGGAAGGAGGGAGGGAAGGAAGGAGGGAGGGAAGGAAGGAGGGAGGGAGGGAAGGAAGGAGGGAGGGAAGAAAGAGGGAGGGAAGGAAGGAAGGAGGGAGGGAAGGAAGGAGGGAGGGAAGGAAGGAAGGAGGGAGGGAAGGAAGGAGGGAGGGAAGGAAGGAAGGAGGGAGGGAAGAAAGGAGGGAGGGAAAGAAGGAGGGAGGAGGGAGGGAAGGAAGGAGGGAGGGAAGGAAGGAAGGAGGGAGGGAGGGAAGGAGGGAGGGAGGGAAGGAAGGAAGGAGGGAGGGAAGGAAGGAAGGAGGGAGTGAAAAAAGAGGGAGGGAAGGAAGGAGGAGGGAAGGAAGGGAGGAGGGAGGGAGGGAGGGAGGGAAGGAAGGGAGGAGGGAGGGAGGGAGGGAAGGAGGGATTAGGGGAGGATAACAATGCTTGCTTCATATACGTAGGAGGAAGATGAGGAGGAGGAGGAAGAGGAAGGGGAAGAGGAAGAGGCGTAGGAGAAGGAGAAGTAGGAGGATAAGTAGTAGTAGTAGTAGTAGTGACATGAGACGTAAATAAACCAATATAAACTTACTAGCATATTAAAGAGAGAGAGAGAGAGAGAGAGAGAGAGAGAGAGAGAGAGAGAGAGAGAGAGAGAGAGAGAGACAACACAACTAAATGTTTCATCTGTTGTTTTCACTTGACGAGCTAAGTCAATATTTACTTTACTTTAAGACAAACTCCTCATCTCCAGCTTCCCCCCTTGCACACTCTCTCTCTCTCTCTCTCTCTCTCTCTCTCTCTCTCTCTCTTCCTTAGTTCAGGGTGAGGGAGAGGACACTGCTTGTTCAACCTCGGTATATTGATCTTAATTACTCATCAAAATAATAAAACATTTCTAATTACTAATGATGATGCGGAGGTAATTAACGCCGAGCTAATTATCTTTGAGAGAGATATTTAATAGTTATATATATTACTGGTGTCTCTGGTATCTTTATATTTTTTTATTATTTATATGAATATTAATGCTTGTTTATTGTTGGTGGTGATGGTGGTGGTGATGGTGGTGATGGTGGTTGTTGTTGTTGTTGGTGGTTGTTGTTGGTGGTGGTGGTGGTTGTTGTTGTAGTGGTGGTGGTTGTTGTTGGTGGTGGTGGTGGTTGTTGTTGTTGTTGGTGGTGGTGGTTGTTGTTGTTGGTGGTGGTGGTTGTTGCTGATGGTGGTGGTGGTGGTGGTGGTTGTTGTTGTTGTTGGTGGTGGTGGTGGTTGTTGTTGTTGTTGGTGGTGGTGGTGGTTGTTGTTGTTGTTGTTGTTGTGTTGGTGGTGGTGGTGGTTGTTGTTGTTGTTGTTGTTGTTGTTGGTGGTGGTGGTGGTTGTGGTGGTGACGTCATTCTCATTGTGTAAACTCAAGAGCTCATTGGTCTAAATGGCTTATAGTAACAATACGTACACAGGTTGAATGGCGAATGGTGATTGGCTGTGAGTTCTCTAAGGTGATGTGTGTGTGTGTGTGTGTGTGTGTACCACGATAACTGCTACATTCTCTCAGTATGAACGTGAATATACCAAACTCTCTTCCTTCCTTCCTTCCTTCCTTCCTTCTTCCCTCCTTTATCTCCCTCTCTCTTCTCCTTCCCTTCCTCCTTCTCTCCATCCATTCCTACTCTTCTCTCCTCGCTCCCTTCATCTTACACACAGACAGACAGACAGACAGACAGCTTGATCACCAGTTCATAAACAATAATGATATGTACATTTCCTTAATTAATAACAATGTTTTTAATTACTTAATCACAATACTATTAAGGTAATTATGAGACCAGCAGGAATTACTACTACTACTACTACTACTACTACTACTACTTACTACTACTAATAATAATAATAATAATAATAATAACAACCACCACCACCACCACAACAACAACAACCACCACCACCACCCCAACAACAACAACCACCACCACCACCACCACAACAACAACAACCACCACCACCACCCCAACAACAACAACCACCACCACAACAACAACAACAACCACCACCACCACAACAACAACAACCACCACCACCACCACCACAACAACAACCACCACCACCACCGCAATAACAACCATCACCACCACCACCACCACCACCACCACAACAACAACCACCACCACCACAACAACAACAACCACCACCGCCACCACCACCACCACAACAACAACCATCACCACCACCACCACCACCACCACAACAACAACCACCACCACCACCACAACAACAACAACCACCACCACTGCCACCACCACAATAACAACAACAACAACAACCGCAACAACAACAATTAACATAAAACCACATTAACATAAAGTACCATTACCTGATCACTTCACTAATGACGAAAACATTACAGAGTTCACCTGATTCCTGGTAATTTCGTGAGAGAATTTAATGGGATTCGTGGTATCAGCGTCTTGGGGGTTGGGGTGGCGTTGAACGGTAGAAAATAGGGTGGAGGAAATGGGGTGGAGGAAATAGGGTGGAGGAAATAGGGTGGAGGAAATGGGGTGGAGGAAATGGGGTGGAGGAAATGGGGTGGAGGAAATAGGGTGGAGGAAATAGGGTGGAGGAAATGGGGTGGAGGAAATAGGGTGGAGGAAATGGGTGGAAAAACAGAGTGAAAAAATCAATCATCTATCATTCACCCAATTCTCACTCATCCATCCGTCATTCATCCATCCGTCATTTACCCATCTACCATTTACCCAATTCTCATTCATCCACCCATCATTAATCCACTATTCAACCATTATTCATCCACCATTCATCCATCACTCATCCACCATTCATCCATAACTGAAGCTCTAAAATATAACCCATACTTAACCTAATCACTCGATGACAAATTAATTTTATCGCCACACAGTTAAAGCTCTTTGGTGGTTAATTCCCAATTGGTGTTTTAATGAGGATAATTTGACATAATATATGACCTTTTTTCCCTGACCCTTTTCCCTGACCCTTTTTCCCTGTCAATAATAATAATAATGATGATGATAATGATAATGATAATAATAATAATAGTGTGTGTGTGTGTGTTTGTGTGTGTGCGTGTGTGTGTGTGTGTGTGTGTGTGTGCTGCTCATAAACTTTGGCATGTCAATTTTGGTTCCACGCGGGGCAAGTCAATTTGAAACTGACGAGAACTGACTAAAATCTTCTTGGTGGGTAATTTAAGAAGAAGAAAACTTATGGTCAGAAACTCTTAAAACTTTCGATTTGTTGCTCAAATTATATAGAAACTTTGTAAGAGAAGGACACCAGGACTTACCTTTTATAAAATCTACAGCCTGTTCCAATCCGTAGGTGTCCTTATCGCAATCGTCGAGAATGTGAGCCCCAAGCTTAACACCTGGGATGAAGTCTTCTTGGTCATTAATGAAATCCAAGGTGTATAACATGGCCTCCAGCGCCTGTACACCTCCCTGGGGCATAATGGGGCCACACACTATATCATTATGGCGTTCGTGCACCATCATGAGGCCACCGAGCAAAATTTTACCCTGTGTCGCCACTAATTTCCTCGCTGGCCATGTGAAGTTAAGTCCCACTGTTTGACTTTGTTTATGTGTAAGCCGTTTAGTCCGTGAGATGTACCCGGGTAAGTCCCTCCTGGGCACGTATCGACTCTCGTATAGCAAAGTCCTTAGGTCATACTCGAGATCAGGAGTGTGAAATGACAGGGAGGGCGTAGAGATATCGAGGAGGAGCCCCAACAGGAGAAAGAGAGAGAGAAGAGGGAGGGGTAACTGCCTAGGTCGCATGTTAAGAGGTTCACCACCGTCTAAGGTCACGCTACTTTCACCCTCACCTTCCCTCTACCTCGGTCACATTGTTCATTCCCTCATCATTATCTCACGTCACTAATCACTTCCACAGGATATTATTACATTACTATTTTTTTTCACTCTTTCAATTGTACACTATCACTATACTTGTTGATATCTCCTTGACTAAATCGACCACTGCTATACAACATAATTTCCCACTCAATTTTTTTTTTTATTTACGTGTCACTTCTACAAATAATCACTAAGGTTATTTACGTTTATTTTCACTTTCTTATAAAATCATAAACAACATCTCTAGAGTCTTGGCATCTCGTTGGGTAATTGTAAGGTGAAGTTTGTCTTACATTTGATTGGACGTTGACTGATCATGTTGTGGGAAGCTCTTATCCTTACTGAAACAGAGAAAATATATGATTAATAATTATATTTTACCGAATAAGGGGAGAGAGAGAGAGAGAGAGAGAGAGAGAGACAAGCAGACAGGCATAAACACAAAGAGTGACAGAAAGAAACACAGACAGACAGACAGACAGAAAAAGACAGATACTCTTTTAAAATTCCCTTTATCCTATGAGCATATATCAACTAAGGTGTCGAACTAAAACACCTTCTCACAATAACTCCCTCCCCCCCTACACCTGTAATTAGTCCCAGTAAGGTGTATTCCGAGTACCATTTATAACACGCTGTAATACCAGGAACCATATAAACTCCCCCTTGCTTACCACCATCCCCCCCCCCTCCCTCCCTCCTCCACCTTCCAACACCTGTATCGTGTTAATATTCCAGGATAATGATCAAACAGGTGTAGTGAAGATAATGGGTTTTGGTGTTTGAGGAGGAAGGGGAAAGGGGAAGAAGAGAGGGGGGTGAGAGGGGAGGGGGAAAGGGGGAAGGGAGGGGAGAGAGGGGGGGGGGGGGAAATCAGCTTTCTTACAACACTATACGAGGGTTTATCTACCGAACTATTCATCATAATCCTAACCTAAGCCTGATGTGTGTTTATTGAGGTAGGGGAGGGGGGGGGGGAGGTCATGGGTATGTAGGTCATAAGGTCATGGGTATGTAGGTCAAAGGTCAGTGGCACATAGGATTGAAATAGCACCTCAAGTCTCAACGCCTCTCTGAAGTGTGTTGACATGAGAGTTAAGGAGGAGGAGGAGGAGGATGAAGGAGGAGGATGAAGGAAGAGGAGGAGGAGGGGAAGGAAGAGGATGAAGGAGGAGGAGGAGGACGATGAAGGAGGAGGAGGAGAAAGAGGAAGAAGAAGAAGAGCAACAACAACAACAACAACAACAAGAATAAGGAAGGACGAAAAAAGAAGAAGAAGCAGAAGAAGCAGAAGGAAGAAAGGAAGAAAGAAGGAAGAAGAAGATTAATATATCACTCTTCAATTTGTTTTACTCTGGTGTTTGCCATCGAGGAAGTCTGTTAATCTTATCTATTTATATAAGATCTTTCTTCCTTGGGTCACACAGAGAGTCACTATGTCTTGTTGCGTTACGTGATTGACCTGACATAAGTACGCACACGTGTGAGTAGGTATAAACGTACACAGATTTGAATTTATGAACGTAAACATCTGATGTATACTTGTGTGGGAGGTTAGCTTGGCAGATGAGTCATAATTCTAACGGGCCCCAGTTCTAACGGGCCCCAGTTCTAACGGGCCCCAGTTCTAACGCGCCCCAGTTCTAACGTGCCCCAGTTCTAATGGGCCCCAGTTCTAATGGGCCCCAGTTCTAACGGGCCCCAGTTCTAACGGGCCCCAGTTCTAACGGGCCCCAGTTCTAACGGGCCCCAGTTCTAACGGGCCCCAATTCTAACGGGCCCTAATCCGAATGATCTACAATTACAAGGGTTAGGTTAGGTTAGCTTCACACAACCACTCAATTACGGAACCGTATGTCTGTGTGTGTGTGTCGTCATACGGAACACATCGTTTATATTAATCGACAAACGTAGTTAACCTTGTCCCCTAACAACCATTGTCAGCCATTTATATCTCACGTTTCATACAATCTGATGAACCTTTGAACAGTAACCAATATATTTAATTGAATAGTTGTATCTCTATCTCTCTTTCTCTCTCTCTATCTGTCTGTCTGTCTGTCTGTCTGTCTGTCTGTCTGTCTGTCTCTCTCTCTCTCTCTCTGTCTGTCTGTATCTGTCTGTATCTAACACTGACGCATCATTCAATCTCAACTAAGATAATATTTACTAACATTTACACTAACTTTAAACAACAGTAAAGACAACACCACATTAACCTAACCTAACCAAACCTAACCTAACCTAACCAAACCAAACCTAACCTAACCTAACCAAAGGCAAAAAGGATCTGATTCACTTCCCTTACATGACGGAGTTTATATATATCTTCATGGTCCTGATGAGGCAAGGGAATTATGGGTAAAAACTCACATATATCGACGATTTGATTGGCTACAGTCAGTCCTATGTGATGTTCTGTGTTCTGATTGGTGTATTACATTCTAACTACCAGATCAAAGCCTAACAACTTTTCTAGATCAATAGGAGTTGTTTATTGGTTGTTGATTCGGGGTGGGGGTAAGGGGGGGGGGGTGTGTGTCTTTCTCATGTGTAGGAATGGCGTCTGGTGTAGTTATTTATACTGATGGAAAATACATACTAGAATTGTATTGCTTCATTGCTTCAGTGCTTCAGTGCCTCAGTGCTTCATTGCCTCAGTGCTTCAGTGCTTCAATGCCTCAATACCTCAATGCCTCAGTGCCTCAGGGCCTCAGCAGACCAATAAGGTGCCACTATTTGAGTCATTGTTGTGTGTGAGTGGCATTGTCACGAGGCACTCCACTTGCACTCATTTCCCCTGGGCACTACTACACGGTGCCCGCCAGTAACGCACTGTATAGCAATGCTCTCATCGTACAAGTTTCACCACTGTTGGCGAACGATCGTCTGGCGTATATCCCTTAAGGAATTCATTGTGAGCTGTATGAAAAGTCAGGCTCTTATTGACGTTGTTTTTTCTGCTGCGAGATTCTGTATCAAGATGACTCAAAACTGTAACTAAAACTGAATACATTATTGCTGTAAGAATCACCCTCCCGACACACACACTCACTCACTCCGCCTGTAACTAAAACTGACTGTAGAAGCCAACGTTATATTATCCACCTCTTCCACATACTTAACGAACCATAACAAACGTAGAAATTAACGAGTGAAATCCACATACTTAACGAACAGCAAGAAACGTAGAAATTAACGAAAAACTACACGATTAACGAATGAAATCCACATATTTAGCTAACCACACGAAACGTAGAAATTAACGAAAAACTACACATTAACGAGTGAAATCCACATTTTTAACGAACAACAACAAACGTAGAAATTAACGAAAAACTACAGATTAACGAAAGAAACAATTTTAATCACAGGAGTAACAACAATGCCTCTGGTTGACCTTGCATGATAGAAATACAAGGGCACTGTTGATGGGGAGAGAACACTGGAGAAAAAAAAAGAAAGAATTGCAATTTGCATGACGCATGATTGCATAAAACAAGGTGTTGCATAATGTATGGAAATTGCATTGTATTTGTATTCGGAGTGCAGAGAGTTGCTACATTCCTACGCGAAATACAAAGCTGGAGGTAATGTATGAAGCTGTGTGATGTATGAAGCTGTGTGATGTATGAAGCTTAATGATGTACGGAACTTAGTGATGTATGAAGCTTAACGATAAATGATGTATGAAGCTGTCTCACTATTGAATTTCCAGTATGAAATGACGTGTATGATATATCAATTGGTCTGGTGTATGTATGTATGTATGGATGTATGTATGTATGTATGTATGTATGTTTTAGTTACAAGCCTCCAATTATTCTCATCTAATTAATTGTTATGAAAAAATTGGGTCTTTCCACAGTGCAAAAAAAAAAAAAAAAGAAATCACGTCTCAAAAAAATAACTTTTATTTATCACACCACATGGTACTAAATCACTAAGGGTTAACGATGTAGTTGACAATCTATTGTTGTTTGTGTTATTGATTGTGTTATTGTTTGTGTGATTAAAACCTGGATTGGTGGTAGAGATATAAAGTAAATAAACTCCTCGGCTATGTTGAGAAAAAGTGTTCCTTGAGACATCATTAAAAGAGAAACTACTCCCTGGAAGCAAGCAAGCAAGCAAGCAAGAAAACACCTGTGTAACTCAAGAGAAATTTACCTGGGAAAGAAATATTTAAATAATATCTACGATTTTTCTTGACATATTCTCAAAGATGTAAATATTTAATCATAGTTTTATCTAAATTATGAGTTAAATTAAATAGTCATTAGTTAATTATGTTAGTAAAGGGAAAATGGAAAAATATCCCCTCCCCCCCTTCTACCCCCTTCCCCTCCTCCATCCCACCTTCCTTCCCCTCCCTCCCCTCTCCTACCCCCTTCCTAAAGCGCTTCTTTCTTTCCTCCCCCTTCCCACCTCCCCCTCCCCCCCCAAAAAAAAGAAGACGAGGGGATGGGAGGGGGATAGGAGGGAGATGGGGGGATGGGAAGGGGAGGGGGGTGATGGGAAGGGGATGGGAAGGGGAGGGGGGTGGGGGGGATGGGGGGATGGGGGGGGGCGGGCACTAAGTACACATACACTAATTAAGAAGATAAAACATTCTTAAGAAATCTCAAGACACACACACACACACACACACACACACACACACACACACACACACAGAGAGAGAGAGAGAGAACACCAAAAGAGAAGAGAGGACGAAGGAATAAACGAAGGAGAGAGAGAAAGAGAGAGAAGGAAGGATAAGAAGTGGAAGCAAGGAGCGATAAATGAGGGAGACAGGGAGATAGAATAGAGAGGGAGAAGAAGATGCAAGCAGAGAGGATTAAAGAGAGAGAGAGAGAGAGAGAGAGAGAGAGAGAGAGAGAGAGAGAAAGAGAGGGGAAGTAAATCTCCTTTATTCATAGTTCCTTGAGAGAGGGATCCATCAAAGGTGAGGGAAAAAAGTGAGAGACCTGACAGCTGAGGAGGAAGAGGAAGAGGAAGGGGAAGGGGAAGAGGAAGGGGAAGGGGAAGAGGAAGGGGAAGATGAAGAGGGAAGAGGAAGAGGAAGAGGAAGGGGAAGAGGAAGATGAAGAGGAAGGGGAAGAGGAAGAGGAAGATGAAGAAGAAGATAAGCAGGAGGGGGAGGAGGTGGAGGAGGAGTAGGAGGAAGAGTAAGGAGAAAAGTAGGAGGAGGGAGAGAAGAATAAGTGATAGGAGGAAGAGGAGTAGGGAGAGGAGGAGGAGGAGGAGGAGGAGGAGGAGGAGGGCCACTCACTGTACACCCCAACATACATACACAGAAAGATACAGACAGACACAGAGACACAAAAAAACAGACACACATACACACACACACACACACACACACACACAAACAGAAAGACAATAAAACTCTATTATCCTTAAATGGAGACAAAATATAAACATACCACCAATAAGACAAAACAAAACACCATTAATAAAGTTGTTTAAAAGTTTATATTTATCTCAAAGACTAAAAGAAACTGTGGTAGAGGAGGTGAACTTATAGCTCCCTCAAGCACTGATAGCTGCTAGGGAGGGGGAGGGGAGAGGGGGGGGGGGAGGGGGGAAGGGAGGGGGGGAGAGGGAGGGGGGAATTACCACGGTGACATTTTTATTATAGGAAATTCCCTGAGAGATTCATCTATCTAGTGAGTGACGACATATAGAAATGAGTGAAGGAAGAAAGGAAGGAAGGAAGGAAGGAAGGGATGGTGTGAAGGAAGGAAGGAAGGAGACATCAATGAAAATACCAGAGTAAAAAACAACTGGATTCACGATAGCTCAAGAACAGAGGTGACAGGTTCCTCTGAATATCCCAGAGACAAGACGGGGATGACAGGTTCCACTGAATATATCAAAGACAAGACGAGGGTGACAGGTTCCACTGAATATATCAAAGACAAGACGGGGGTGACAGGTTCCACTGAATATATCAAAGACAAGACGGAGGTGACAGGTTCCACTGAATATATCAAAGACAAGACGGGGGTGACAGGTTCCACTGAATATATCAAAGACAAGACGGGGGGTGACAAGTTCCACTGAATATATCAAAGACAAGACGGGGGTGACAGGTTCCACTGAATATATCAAAGACAAGACGGGGGTGACAGGTTCCACTGAATATATCAAAGACAAGACGGGGGTGACAGGTTCCACTGAATATATCAAAGACAAGACGGGGGTGACAAACTCCACTGAATAAACCAAAACCAAGGCCACAAAACCATCTTAAACCAAGTCTCCATTACCCAACAAGAAATTCCCAGCAGGTGACAAGCATCAAAAAGACCCAAACACAAAAACTAGTCGCATATTAGGGACAGTTTAATGGGGAAAGAAGATTCAGACTTTAAATAGTGTCCCTAGGCTGGTAAGTAATGTTGGTCTTACTTACTGTAATGGACCAAGTACGTTAGAATACCTCACAGTAATGAAACTCCTCACTCAAGCCAGAGGTTCTAACTATGAGTACGACTTAAGATTTATATGATAAAGTCACTTATAAGACTTGTATGTGTCTGTGGGTGTATGTATGTGTGTGTTTGTATGTGTAATTAACTGATCTCTCCTCCAGTTCCAGGTCCCCTTGAATAAATCACCCACATGACGTCTATAAACTCACCTAACAATATTCACATGAACCAGGTCCCCCTCTCTCCTACACCCACCACAATAATAAGTTTCTACCATGAGAATTACATCGATTTTCACAGGGATCACGTCACGTTATGTGTAATTCTCCCGATATTATGTGAAATCGGGAGAATGTTGCCGATAGTTTGGCTAAATAGAGGCTCGTAAAATAGCCCAAAAGTTGTTGTGTTGTGGGTAGAAGGTGTGGCATAAAAACAGACGGAATTGTTGGATGTAAAATGGAGGACAAAATTGATGGTGTTTTCGTCATTGTATTGTGGATCGATGGAGGGGGTTAAATTATCATCTCTCTTCCCCCCTTTCTTCCTTCTCCTTGCGTTCCCCTTTCTTACTCTTCTTCCCCCTTCCTCTTCTTCTATTTTCCTCTACCCTTCCACTTCTCCCTTACCCCTTTCTTTTCCTTCTTCCTCCTTCTCTCTACCCCATCCTCCTTCCCTTTCCCTTCCTTGCCTCTCCCCTCCTTCCTCCTCTTCCCCCTTCACCCCCCCATCCCCAGACGCTAAGGGGAAGTAAGGTCATATGCTTATTCGCCGAATTTGTAATAAATAGTCGATTTAGCGGTAGCCATTATAAGCGTTAACACTATACTGATTCACGGGTTAAGACACACGCCTGGTTAATGGACCTTAACCCCCAGAGTACGATGATTTAACCCTTTGAGTACGATGATTTAACCCTTTGTGTACAATGATTTAACCCTTTGAGTACGATGATTTAACCCCTCAAAGTACGATGGTAGGCAGGTAGGTAGGTTAAGTAGGCAGGTAAGTAAAGTACCCTGTCATGCCCAGAACCTCCAACACACCTGTGATTAGCGGCGGCCAGGTAAATTATAACCCAAATATATCATAAGAAAACTGCAACTGGGTGTCACTTCTTGGTAAAATACACATATATTTCTTTCCAACTCACATCTAGTATATTTCAGTGTGGTTCTTTAGATAAATTAGGTTTTTATAGTATGTTTCAATCTAGTTATTTAGGTAAATTAGTTTTTTAATTATTTTTTTATCGTATTTCTTTAGTTGATTAAACTATTTTTTTTTTTTTTTAGATTGTGTGGTAATTTATTTATTTTTGCTTCACATTTGGTATATTTCAGTATATTTCTTCTGTTATGCGTATTTCTCGTCCTGTCATGCATATTTTTTCGTCCTGTCAAGCAATATATTTCTCGTCTGTCAAGCAATATATTTCTCGTCCTGTCATGCATATTTTTTCGTCCTGTCAAGCAATATACTTCTCGTCCTGTCATGCGTATTTTTTCGTCCTGCAATATATTTCTCGTCCTGTCAAGCAAATTTCTCGTCCTGTCAAGCAATATATTTCACCTATCAACCTACTCAAATCGCCTAAGATAAAAACTCCCAAGAAAACGCCCCAATGAAACCACTCTGAAGAAACCTTGCTTAAACGACCGTTCCTTAGATAACGTTATCAGTACTACGACTCACAGACGGTC
>CAUDMG010001333.1:442305-449805 GCA_958450375.1 Homarus gammarus
GGGGCAGATAGTGCTTGTTGATTGGTCTAGGGTCAAATAGTGTCTCCTGATTGGTCTAGGCGGGGCAGATAGTGCTTGTTGATTGGTCTAGGGTCAAATAGTGTCTCCTGATTGGTCTTGGGTTAGATAACGTCTTTGGTTGGTCTATGGTAAGATAGTGTTTCCTGATTGGTCCATGGTCAGATAGTGTTTCTTGATTGGTCTATAATCTAGATGATGTATTCTGATTGGTCTAGGGCCAGAGTGTGTCTTGTGATTGGTTGAATAAGTTTGTTGTTAAATGTAAGAGACTGAAAGCAGTTATTCACTGACTGACTGACTGTTTGACTGAATATTTGACTGCATGACTGAATATTCGACTGTTTGACTGAATACTTGACTGTTTGACTTGGATATTTGGATAAGCATGTATGTAAACTATACAGGTATGCGGTGTACATAAACCGTGGGAGTATACAGTTTTCTATGTACACACACACACACACACACACAAAACTTGCTCCAGATACTCAAAACTTGTGTCGATATTTTATATAAAGAATTGAGGGGAAAGGGGGGAGGGGAAGGGGGAGGGGGAAGGGGGAGGGGGAAGGGGAAGGGGGAGGGGGGGGGGAGAGTTGTTACATGTTAAACACAAAAAGCCGGTTTATTTTTTACCTGTGAGGGAGAGTAACAGGAGAAACGACACCGGGTTTCTACATTGTTGAAACTAAAACATTGTACGGAAAATTTTTACTGCCTTGATAGTAGAGTTACGTACACTAGTTTATGTGTGTATGTATAGTATATAATCTTGATAAAATTACACGGGAAAAGGGAAACATATATATACATACACACAGACAATGTTACAAGTAGACATATGGTTAGGTTAGGTTAAGTTAGGTTAGGTTAAGTTAGGTTAGGTTAAGTTAGGTTAGGTTAAGTTAGGTTTGGTTAAGTTTGGTTAGGTTAAGTTAGGTTAGGTTAAGTTAGGTTAGGTTAAGTTAGGTTTGGTTAAGTTTGGTTAGGTTAAGTTAGGTTAGGTTAAGTTAGGTTAGATTAGGTTAGATTAAGTACTGTTAAGACAATATACTCACAGGTGTAACACTCTGCAACACATTTTCTTGACCATTCAGGGACAACAAGAATAAATTAAATCATTGTCTTTTTATTTATTTTTTCTAATTTTTCTATTTTTTTCTTCAAAGTTTGGGCGATAATATTAACCATAATTTCTTTTCAAATCCTGTAACTTTCAAAATCCTTCATTTTTTTTATTAGTTAATTAATTATCATAGACTAGTATTTTTCTAAGATAGTTCTGGCTGGTGTCACTTGTTTCGCTCCCTTCTCTCGTGTTATCTCATCAAGGTGTGGTCTGAGCTCCACACACGACGAAGCCTGCAGGCATACTGAGCTGCTTCACGTGCCGGACCCCCTAACTTTCACCCTGCTAACACACCACTGGTCGCTGGGGTTTGCGCGGGAACCTTCTGTATCCTGATTGGCTTACCGTCATGCGCAGTGTTGACATTGTTGGAATACCTTTAAAGACCATTAATTAAGAGATGTTTGTTTATACCTATCTGATACCTGTACAATTTGGTGTATTCGAGATTTGCTTTGTGGTTAGAGTGGTGTTGTGTTTGTGATGTATGATAGTGAATGAGAGAGAGAGAGAGAGAGAGAGAGAGAGAGAGAGAGAGAGAGAGAGAGAGAGAGAGAGAGAGGGCACCCTGACACAGTTCATTATCCAATATTAGGTCAGTTCCCCCTTATCGTCGTTCTCAAAGTTAAAATTAAATTGGTTTCTATCTGTAGAACTATACAAATCTATATACGGAATACATTACACAAATTGTAATATAAATTCCAATTATATAAATAAATTTCAATGTATTAGTGATTTACAAATAACATTCTAGTACTCGACTCTATCCACCAATAGCACCAACCAGCGTAAAACATCATTATCCTCGGCTTGTGGCTTACCTCACTGTAAATACTCCGAGTTCCCGCTACATTACACACGGCTGTAGATCTTCCTGCTGAATAAACATTAAATATAACATGTAGGAGATTTGTTTTTAACCCGAGTTTGTCCAATGACCCGTGAAGGAAAGAAAGAGGGTGGGTTGGTGGGCTGGTGGGTGGGTTTGTGGGTGGGTTGGGTGGGTTGGTGGGTGGAAGGGAGGGTGTAGGTGGGTGTAGACTGTGTAGTGATATGCTGTGTATGTGTAGTTTAATGACAGGTATTTTGTGTCCATAGGTGTGTACGTACCTTTACCTGCCATCACTTGTCCTTACCTGTCCTCTACTGCCCTCACCTGTCCTCTGCTGCCCTCACCTGTCCTCTGCTTCATTACCCTATTACCTGTTGTGGCCTGAAAAATAATCCCCCCTCCACACACACACACACACACACACACACACACACACACACACACACACACACACACACACACACACACACCACAAATGGCCTCTTCTTGCTAACTATTGACCAAAGTGTTTCAGAGTAGGACCAGCTACTATGGCTTATACAGCAGGTCTTCCGGGAACTCCACACCCAGGTAATGACCCTCTGTGTGTGTGTATGTGTGTGTGTGTGTCTGTGTGTGTGTGTGTGTGACTGTGTGTGTGTGTGACTGTCTATATCTGTCTATTCTACTGAGTACGTACTTCAAGAGAGACATTTAGACCCCCTCCCCCTCCCGTCCTTCAACACTCATTACCCCGTCAGTGTGATTTACAGGTATTATTTAACATTACCTAAGAGGAGGATCTTCACCTCCCTAAACATTACCCGGAGATAAACATTCTAGATATCCTGACTCTGTGTTTACACCTGGGAGACTAGATCCTCTTTCCTTTACTCAGCTCCTAATTGAAGATAGGAGAGTAGTGCTGCCTGCTCTAGAGGGAGGGTAAATAGTGGTGCTAAGGATCTCAAAGTAATGGACTGTGTTGGTGATGGAAGATGAGTGGCCTGTGGATAATCTTTCTCCTTCCCCACCTTCCCTCTCCCACCCTACCCTTCACCTCTCCCCTTGCCCCTTCCCCTTCCCACCCCCCTCCCCCGGTTGATGAATATAGGTTGGATTATTACAGGTAGATAATTACAGGTAGGTTATTACAAGGGTAGGTTATTACAGGTAGATAATTACAGGTAGATCATCACAGGTAAATCGTCACAGGTAAACACAGGTAGGCCATTAGAGAAGCACCTAAACCTGCATCTCAATAATGAAATAATCTGATAGAGAATTACTGATCACAAGGCACACCTCCCCCTCACCGCCCTCTCACCTCCCCCTCACCGCCCCCTCACCTCCCTCTCACCACCACCCCCCCCCCCACCGCCTCACTCTGTGGCTCTCATTTAATTAAACGCCACGAGCCATTTATTGAGGAATATATACGATAAATTAGGGAAACATTGGCTAACCTAACCTAACCTAACCTAACCTAACCTAACATAACATAACATAACTAAAAAAATGGTCCATATAGTACTCTAAGAAATGGTGTAAGGAAAGGGTGTAAGGGGGGAAGGTGTAGTGTAAGGGCAGGGTGTAAGGGGGGAAGGTGTAGTGTAAGGGCAGGGTATAAGCAGGGTATAAGAGAGAGAAATATTAATAATGTTTTATGACGGAAATTATGTACAGAAAACTAAACCAAAATGAACGTAAAAAAATTATGTAACAATTTCTTTTTCATTTTTTTTTTTACAAATTTAATAGACTAAGGTGGAAAAAATAAGTGAGATTTACGTACGAAATACAATTAATATTATTTTTACCTCAGAAACAAAAAAAGAAAATTATAATTCCTGTAAAAAAATAAAAACTCAAATTCGTGTTTTTTTTTTTTACAGTAAATTGCTACAGAGGGAATAATTATTTACCTGTAGTGTAAAAAAGGGATACAAAATTTACAACTAAAGCATTAAATGAACAGGTGTTACAGATTAATTAGCGAGGTAGGAGACAATTAACACCTGCCAAAGTGTCGTGTTCGGTATACAGGTGAACAAGGTGAGGTCATACTGATTGATGTTCACTAACTGTTCATCTACCTGCCCGTACCTGCATAACAAGAGCTGATTTTTCAGGTAGAGTCCTAATTAAACTCAATGCTATGTCGAGGGTACTAATGACCACGGGATATACACAAATATACACAGGTATACACACATACACACAGGTATACACACAGATATACTCAAATACACACAAATACACCCAAACACACACACCTCTATTTACCTGCATGCCCAACGTCTAGTAATGAGAATATAAGGGAACTCCCGCCTCACTGACCCTCAAGAACTATGCCCTGTATGTGTCGATTGCAGCGTCCCAGTGCCAAACTTTTGTCACGTTAAGAGGAGACTCACCAATATCTTCATCGTATTTGGCACGTCCATGGTATGTGGGGGGTTGTGGGGGGTTGTGGGGGGTGTTGTAGGTAGGAGGGGGTTGTGTGTGTGCGTGTGTGTATATGTTTGTTTTGGTGTTTAAGCCGTGTGAATTCCTTGCCGTTTACACCAGGATGTTATTGCTACGTAAAGGGAATTTGAGGAAGCAGAAGACGACTGGAACTCCCTGATAAAGCCTTTCGAACCTATAATAAAAATACTTCTTATTCCTACTCCAATTCTCTTTCAAACTCCACACTCTATCGATCAACTGTGCTGGATGAAGAAATACGACCTCTTATTGCATCATATAACTTATTATTTATTTACAGGTTGTGTTGTGGATATAGTTAATGCCAACACAAAAATAATTCTCTTGATTTTTTAAGTAATTTGTGTTATGTAGATTCGATTTTTTTTTTAGGTTAGGTTAGGTTAAGTTAGGTTAGGTTAGGTTAGGTTAGGTTAGGTTAGGTTAGGTTAGTAAATAATAACAAGTAAACACTACGACCCCCTGTACGACTCTAGGGTGTTGCTTGAGCTCTTACACACGACACGACTTTTACGACAAGTGACTCACGTATCGTAACTCAAACCTGCCTCGTAAAACACATAAAGACGTTTTTCGCCCCACTTACTGAAAGTTAATTGGGGGGAACAGAATAATGTTTCTATGTCATCTTTTGTGTTACGAGTATTTTATCAAGTAGGTTTATAATGTGGTTTTTTTGTGTGTGTTTAATGTTTAATTTTGTGTTGTTGTTGTGTTTGTAATTAGTAAACGGAGAAGAGAGAGGTCGTGGTTTAATTGCTTACCGTGCCAGAGTTGCAATTCCCAGGAGGCTGACACTCTGTAAGGTTGATTTAGATGTGATTTTCTCTCAGAAGTGGATAGTGTTTCATGCGGGTTAAGAGGAAATGGTTGTGGGTAGTGGGGTGGGTTTTATACACACACACACACACACACACACACACACACACATACACGCGGATCTTCATAAGCGTCAGACATCACACCTGCTGATAACACCCCCCCCCCCCTCCAAAACACCGTTGCTGACAACTTACCTGCTGACAACTTACCTGCTGACAACATACCTGCTGACAACTTACCTGCTGACAACTTACCTGCTGACAACATACCTGCTGACAACTTACCTGCTGACAACATACCTGCTGACAACATACCTGCTGACAACATACCTGCTGACAACTTACCTGCTGACAACTTACCTGCTGACAACACCCCTCCTGACAACTTACCTGCTGACAACGAACACTGAATCCACAGTTAGCAGCACCATAGAGGAAGTTTGTATAAGAAAACATAATATAGAATTTCCTTTCCAAACTATTCCGTATAAAAGTCGGAAGAGTAGTCCGTATAACATCCAAAAATACGGAATACCGGATAAAAATAAATTCAATAAATCCGTATTATACTGTATTTGGGACTATTCATTAATCAGTATTGTTATATTTGGGTATATGGTTAGGTTAGGTTAGTTTTGGTTAGGAGAGGTTAGGTCAGGTTAGGTTAGGTTAGGTTAGGTTAGGTTAGTGTAGGGTAAGGTAGGTTAGGTTAGGTTAGTGTAGGGTAAGGTAGGGTAGGGGAGGTTAGGTTAGGTTAGGTTAGGTTAGGTTAGTTTTGGTTAGGAGAGGTTAGGTCAGGTTAGGTTAGTGTAGGGTAAGGTAGGTTAGGTTAGGTTAGTGTAGGGTAAGGTAGGGTAGGGGAGGTTAGGTTAGGTTAGGTTAGGTTAGGTTAGGTTAGGTTAGGTTAGTTTTGGTTAGGTTAGGTTAGGTCAGGTTAGGTTAGTGTAGGGTAAGGTAGGGTAGGTTAGGTTAGGTTAGGTTAGGTTAGGGTAAGGTAGGGTAAGGGAGGTTTTAGTTGGGGCAGGGTAGGGTAGGGGAAAATTTTCTCCCCACCATTACCTTCATAATATCCCCACCACAAACATAAGCCCAAGACGGAAAACAAACAACAAACAAGCAAGTAAATCAAGCAAATACACACCTGTCTGAGATAATGAGCTTTGAAAGAGTCAGATGTGTTCAACAGGTGTACACTCATTCAACACAGACAAAATATATTTCAATGTTTTATTATGAATCCGAGAAATAGAAATATCTCCCATGGAAATAAAAATGTGTGTGTGTATCTCGTCTTTCTATCGCTATAACTTTACTTATAAACCAGGAAATGTTTTAAAAAGACCAAGAGAGACTTCGAAGCAGAGTTCAAAAGAGCATTATTTACAGAGTTCAAAAGAGCATTATTTACAGAGTTCAAAAGAGCATTATTTACAGAGTTCAAAAGAGCATTATTTACAGAGTTCAAAAGAGCATTATTTACAGAGTTCAAAAGAGCATTATTTACAGAGTTCAAAAGAGCATTATTTACAGAGTTCAAAAGAGCATTATTTACAGAGTTCAAAAGAGCATTATTTACAGAGTTCAAAAGAGCATTATTTACAGAGTTCAAAAGAGCATTATTTACAGAGTTCAAAAGAGCATTATTTACAGAGTTCAAAAGAGCATTATTTACAGAGTTCAAAAGAGCATTATTTACAGAGTTCAAAAGAGCATTATTTACAGAGTTCAAAAGAGCATTATTTACAGTTCAAAGGAGCATTATTTACATTGACATGACGTTGTAAACATAAACACCAGAACTTTAAATACTGATACGAAAAAATAGTTCCTTAAGATTCAGGTTTTCTTTCATGTCTGAGAAATATATTGTAATGGTAATATTATACAGGAGAGAAAGAGTGGTTGTGGAGAGGGAAGAGTGGGATACTGAAGAGGGACGAGTGGGGTAGTAGAGAGGGAAGAGTGGGGTAGTGGAGAGGAACGAGTGGGGTACTGGAGAGGGGTACTGGAGAGGGAAGAGTGGGGGTACTGAAGAGGGACGAGTGGGGTACTGGAGAGGGGTACTGGAGAGGAAAGAGTGGGGTAGTGGAGAGGGAAGAGTGGGGTAGTGGAGAGGGCACAGTTGTCTCAAAGTCTCTAGTCCTCAAGATGTGTTTTGAGAAAGTTTACTGAAGTTGACTGTCTGACGATATTACTCTCTCTCTCTCTCTCTCTCTCTCTCTCTC
>CAUDMG010001333.1:459805-462305 GCA_958450375.1 Homarus gammarus
TAGTTTATTCCTTCCTCTAGCGCATTATTCTCAGTACTTATATTATTTCATCTCTCTCTCTATCTCTCTATCTCTATCTCTCTCTCTATCTCTATCTCTCTCTCTCTCTCTCTCTCTCAAACATCATTTAAAGAACAAAATATTGAAGTCATTATTTTCTCATTATTTTACAAGAGCCATTCCAGGTGTAGGCAGCCATCAGTGTTATAGACAAATACACTGTTCACATCCCCTTCCCCCCTCCTTCCCTTCCCCCCTTCCCCCCTCCTTCCCTTCCCCCCTTCCCCCCTCCTCCCCTTCCCCCCTCCTTCCCTTCCCCCTCTCCCCCCTCCTCTCACCCCACCCCACAGGTTAATGATTCACGTATTAATAAACATGTCATTGGCACTCTGGTCATAATGAAGGCAATTTAATTAGTTCATTCAACTCTCGTAAGTCAATTGTTCGGTAATTAATTATTCTGTAATTAATTGTTATATACATACATACATACATACATACCCCATACATACCTCATACATACATATGTCTGTCTGATATAAATACTTTACGTATCTAGACTACTAAACCATTACTAATACTTGTAAATAAATCTGGCTATAAAATAATAATAATAATAATAATAAGACAAAAACTCGTATGTAAATATTTCGTTATATAAATAATTTCCACCAAACGTGAATTTATCCCCGACTCTGCAAGCTCCTGCCATCTATCGGCCAAATAATGAACTAAACGTTGAAGTAGCGAACTTTCAACCAATCACAAGCGTCAGTCATGGAGAAGTCTCGTCCAATCACCTTCCAGGAATGAAGATACTCTGGCACAAAACACAACTACTTAACTACATGCATAATTACCCATTGAAGTGTTTGTTTACATATATACGTCACCCTAGTCGAGTGAAGGTTGACCCAAATATTAAATAAATGTTTGGGGAGAAAAAACTCGGATGTTACGTCCATCTTTAACCTTTGATATTAGTTAAGTGAAGCAAAATGAATTATTTAGAGTATTTAATGACGCAGTGAGTGACGTAATGTTACCGAGTGGGGCGTAATGCGTAATGGCTGACGTTAAAAATAATCATATATATAAAATAAAAATAAAATCCAAGCCCCTTTAATCACCATAAGTGACCAGGTGTGTGATAGGTAGTCTCCACTTTATCACAGGTAACGTAATTAATTAAGGTGATTTAGTATTTATTTTTTTTTTACCATATTTTTCGCATTTCTCTTGGGATCTTTAGTTAGGTTAATGATTGGAATTTGTTTTCGTGTGACTAGCCAATCAGAATACCCCAATATATGACCTCTTTCTAAATAACCAATCAAAACATCTGGTCACTTCTGGTTAATAAAAGATCCCTAGCTTTTGTTTCTATTTGATCCGGGTTATATACAGTGCCTGGACATTAATCCCGGTTTATAGACTACAGCTAATCCATCTCGTCACATAATCCAGCAACAAAGGATTTTATTGTAGTCACTTCATACGATACAGTTAGTATATTTTGATGTCACTTTCAAATTTGTATTTACTCTTATTGAAACCCGAGTTTATTGATCTTATTCAATGGATACAATAAACGACATAACTTACTGATACAATAAACGACATGATTTACTGATACTCGAGACAGAAAATACAAAAGACAATCGGTGAAATAACAGAAAGATGGATATGAAACGAAGGTACAGGTAGACAGAAGGGAATTTGAATCTTTGTCCAGCCAGGTGTTTGAATGTATTGGATTTATCAAGTGCTATAGATCACATATAGGTGGGGAATATTGACTTAGGGACTAGAATACACTTGATATAGGAGGTGTGAGGAGAAGGGAAGTGTGGAGTTGGTAAATGGTGAAATATTGGTGGGGTATTTCAATGCAATTTCTCACAGACACACACACACACACACGCAAACACAAAGGGGGTCACTGTATTTCATGAATATATTTGTCGTGTTCAATTTTCTCCGTTGGGATTTCTTTTGACCGCACAAAAGCAAATCTTGGTCACCTAGTTTGATCCCCCCTTAAAGCTTGTTGGAGAGAGAGAGAAAGAGAGAGAGAGAGAGAGAGAGAGAGAGTTTGGTCCACTGCAGCACCTTAGGCTAGGTTATCTTATGTTAGCTTAGGTTAGGTTAGCTTAGGTTAGGCTAGGTTAGGTTCTCTATCCCTCTTTCCATCTCCCCCTCTCTCTCTTTCTCTATCATTCTCTCCTCCCTTCTCTCTCTATCTCTCTTTATCTCTCTTTCTCTCTCCCACTCTTCTTCCTCTGACTTTTGACCACATATTCGCTTTTTACCAAAATTCGATTATGTTGAAAAATCTTTAGTTTATTTAGTGTCTAACACGAATCCCCTGAACAATCTTCCATGTGTGTGTGTGTGTGTGTGTCAGGACTTAGAATGATGTAAACATTTACCATAAGTTTTCGTCTTGGTTTAATTTTCTCCGTTGATTTTTACAGGTACGGTTATAATTACAGGTAAA
>CAUDMG010001333.1:469805-472305 GCA_958450375.1 Homarus gammarus
TCTCTATCATCCATGAATCTATCTAGCCTCCTTTTGAAACTTTCCAGCGTTCCAGCACTTACTACAAAGTTGCTAAGCTTGTTCCACTCGTCCACCACCCTATTTGTGAACCAGTTTCTTCCTATCTCCCTCCTAAACCTAAACATATCTAACTTGAATCCGTTGCTACGAGTCCTATCCTGCTCTGATATTTTAAGAACTTTATCTATATCCCCTATATTGATTCCTTTCACCCACTTAGATATTTCTATCATATCTCCCAGCACTCTTCGTCTTTCTAGGGAATGCAAGTTTAGTTTCTTTAACCTATCTTGATATGGAAGGTTTCTAAGTCCCGGAATCATGTTCGTCATTCTTCGCTGCACCGACTCCAGTGAATTGATATCCATTCTATAATAAGGGCACCAGAACTGAACCGCATAATGGAGGTGCGGCCTGACTAGCGCAAGATATAGTTGCAATAAGACCTCTGCACTCTTATTACTTACACTTCTAGATATAAAACCCAATACTCTGTTTGCCTTATTTCGAACATTAACGCACTGTTTTCTAGGCCGTAGGTCCGGGCTTACAAGTACCCCTAAGTCTCTTTCACAAGTCGACTTCTCTAGGTTGATGTTGTTAAGGCTGTATACATTGACAGTATTTGTTCTTCCAATATTAAATACGCTGCACTTGCTGGTGTTGAATTTCATTTGCCATTTTACTGACCACTCCTGCAGTTTATTTAATTCCTTCTGTAGTGCATTTGCATCCTGCCCTGAATTAATCTGCCGCCCTATTTTGGTGACATCCGCAAACTTCTTATGTCACTGCTGATCCCAGTATCTAGATCGTTTATGTAGATTATGAACAAGAATGGGCCCAGTACTGACTCCTGGGGAACTCCAGTGGTTACACAGCCCCACTCAGATTTAACACCATCTACGCTGACCCTCTGTGTTCTATCGGTGACCCATGATTTTATCCAATTTAAAATTTTCCCTCGATACCGTGAGCCTTAATTTTTCTCAGAAGCCTCTGATGCTGTACTCTGTCAAACACTCTGCTAAAGTCTAAGTAAATAACATCGTAATTTTCGTCATTATCTACTACCTCGAAGACTTTCCTAAAAAACGTCAGCAGATTTGTTAGACAAGATTTTCCCTTGTAAACCCATGTTGAGAGTCGTTAGGTTAGGTTAGGATAGGATAGGTTAGTCTAGTGTAGGTTAGATGAGGATAAGTTAGAGTAGGTTAGGTTAGGCGTGGGATTGAACGAGCTCACCTGACTGCACCGTTGAACAGCTGCCAGCACACTACCAGCCCTCCCTCTCTCTCTCTCGCTATTCATAAGAGTACCACGGATAGGTTGGCACTCCTGCCTTCAATGAATACAGTCGCTTCGTTGGTCTTGGTTTAAGGTTTATACTTATCAATACCACCTAAATCTTACCCACAATTGGATTCCTATATTACCGGGATTCTTAACCTCTCCCACCTCTCCTACCTCTTCCACCTCTTCCACCTTTCCTACCTCTTCCACCTCTTCCACCTCTTATAAAAGTCGAATTAAAGGAACACAGAAAATTACTACAGCTTGTGTGTGTGTGTGTGTGTGTGTGTGTGTGTGTGTGTCTTCCCCTCCTCTCCCCTCCTCCTCTTCACGTCATTTTTCCTCTTCTCCTCCCGTTCTTCCCTCACCACCTCTCCCCCTCCCCCTCCCACTCTCCCCCACTTCCCCCTCCCCTCCCCTCCCCCCCCTATGCACACCATTACCAATTAACCAAAACAAACTTAGTAAGAATAACACAAAAATATGAATCCTTTTATTTTTTATGAACAATAAAACCAAAATATAACCCTATTGTTGTGTGTGTGTGTGTGTGTGTGTGTGTGTGTGTGTGTATGTATAATAATAATAATAATAATAATAATAATTGACGGTTTATTAAAAAAGTTCTGCAGCCCGAAGGCTGAAAATATACATTGGACATAAATGACTTATTACATACATTGGTGGTTTAACAAAAGCCTTCATTAGAGAAAGGTAAAGGAACATACAGTGAACATACAGATTAATGTAGGTGTTGAACAGCAAACATGTAGCGTAGTAACTCCCTCCCAGATGGTGTTAGGAGGAACTCACGTGGTGTAGTAGTTCCCTCACAGATGGTGTTATGAGGGGCCTCACGTGGTGTAGTAGTTCCCTCACAGATGGTGTTATGAGGGGCCTCACGTGGTGTAGTAATTCCCTCACAGATGGTGTTATGAGGGGCCTCACGTGGTGTAGTAATTCCCTCACAGATGGTGTTATGAGGGCCCTCACGTGGTGTAGTAACTCCCTCACAGATTGTGTTATGAGGGACCTGACGAGGTATAGTAATTCCCTCACAGATGGTGTTATGAGGGGCCTCACGGGTGTAGTAACTCCCTCACAGATGGTGTTATGAGGGACCTGACGGGGTATAGTAATTCCCTCACAGATGGTGTTATGAGGGGCCTCACGTGGTGTAGTAACT
>CAUDMG010001333.1:482305-602305 GCA_958450375.1 Homarus gammarus
GTAAGAGGTATACTGACAGTAGTAATAGTAATAATAGTCATAGTAATAGTCGTCGTAATAGCTGTAGTAATAGTAGTCGTCATAGTTGTAATAATAGTAATACATTAAGTTTTCAATCACTTACCTACCGTTAAACTGATGTAATTTGAACACTTAAGACCCTCTTCTGTACACTTGCACCAGGCCTTCTCATGGGTGAAGAACGTGCCCATCTGACAAGGTTGTGCGTCGATAGGCAGATCTGTCGAGAGAACTTTGTTATCTTTCTGCTCTCTCTCTCTCTCTCTCTCTGTAACACTCACCCATTACAGGTTACAGGTTAACACTTACTAGAGATACAGGTTGCAGGCTGACACTCCCTAATCCCACTCTTTGGGCAAGCGCAGCGTTGGTAACACTTGTTGAAGAAAATAGAACCCGGTATACAATCCACGATCTCATCACCTGTTAAGTTAGAGGCGAAAATCACTTAACTATTACGAGAGTTTGGATTCAGTTACGCGATTAGGAATACAACTTGGATTCCATTATTACTTAAAGCTTGGATTGACTTAAAAATTCAAAATATCAGTCAAATATTGTAAGTTAAAGTCAAATGTTGGACTTAATGGAACTTTGAGTACAGTTTGGACTTACCCTCACAGTCCAACTCGGTACAGGTGAGAAAGCCGTTCCTACAGCCGCACCAGTTACAGTCATCGTTGCGGTCCCAGGTAACACCATTAAAGTAACAGGCTAACAGTTACAGAAAGACAGTCAGGACAGATTTTAGGTATAAATTAAAAGAAAAAGATTAATCGATTTTAACAGTACAGATTTTAGATATAAAATACAGGTTATGTAATAGCTTAGAATTTGGCAAGTTTACTAAATAATCGGCCAAAACAATGTCAGATTTAAACTCGAAATCTGGGCAATAATAAATCTGACTCACCTACAGCCGTGGGCGTGGTTGTTGGTGATGTTGCAGATGGTGGTTGCGGTGGTGGTGATTGTGGTGGTGATGATTGTGTTGATGTTGTTGGTGGTGGTGGTGATTGTGATTGCGTTGGTGATTGTGTTGGTGATTGTGTTGGTGATGGTGTTGGTGATGGCTGTGTAGGTGGTGGTGGTGATGATAATTGTGGTGATGATCGCGTTGGTGATGGTGGTGATGATTGTGGTTGTGTTGGTGATGGTTTTGTTGGTGGTGGTGGTGATGATTGTGTTGGTGTTGGTGATGGTTGTGTAGGTGGTGGTAGTGATTGTGATTGTGTTGGTGCTGGTGTTGGTGATGGCTGTGTAGGTGGTGGTGGTGATGATGATTGTGGTGATGATCGCGTTGGTGATGGTGGTGATGATTGTGGTTGTGTTGGTGATGGTTTTGTTGGTGGTGGTGGTGGTGATGATTGTGTTGGTGATGGTTGTGTAGGTGGTGGTGGTGATGATTGTGTTGGTGATGGTGGTGATGATTGTGGTTGTGTTGGTGATGGTTTTGTTGGTGGTGGTGGTGATGATTGTGTTGGTGTTGGTGATGGTTGTGTAGGTGGTGGTGGTGATGATTGTGTTGGTGATGGTGGTGATGATTGTGGTTGTGTTGGTGATGGTTTTGTTGGTGGTGGTGGTGATGATTGTGTTGGTGTTGGTGATGGTTGTGTAGGTGGTGGTGGTGATGATTGTGTTGGTGATGGTGGTGGTGATTGTGTTGGTGATGGTGGTGATGATTGTGGTTTTGTTGGTGGTGGTGGTGATGATTGTGTTGGTGATTGTGGTTGTGTTGGTGATGGTTTTGTTGGTGGTGGTGGTGATGATTGTGTAGGTGGTGGTGGCGGTGATGATTGTATTGGTGGTGGTGATGATTGTGTTGATGATAGTGATGGTGGTGGTGGTGGTGATGGTGGTGATGATTGTGGTTGTGTTGGTGTAGTTGGTGATAATTGTGTTGATGATAGTGATGGTGGTGATGGTGACGATGGTGATGGTGGTGGTGATGATATTGGTGATGGTGTTGTTGGTGTGATACACACTTTCTGGGTACACACTACAATACCAGTATTACAGTAGCACCAGTTACAGGAATCTTTCATTAAATTTGTATCTTCCTTACATGGCTGACCCTCCACCTGTTTGTCTGAAATATGTACAATAAAATAATAATAATAATAATAATAATAATAACAATGATGATGATGATGATGATGATAATAACTATAATGGTAATAATAAAAAATAAAAAAATAAAAAATAATAATAATAATAATAATAATAATGTTAATAACTATAATAATAATAATAATAATAATATTAATAATAATAATAATAATCACATTATATATTTAAGAAACAACCGGACAAATACAGATTACAGTGAGTTACAGGGATACATAAAAGAATAATAAGAGTTACAGTGATTTATACCACAGTGTACAATGAGTTACAGTGAGTTACAGTGAGTTACAGTGGGTTACCTTGCTTTTATTTGTTACAGATTACTCTCCCACTTACACAAAATCACCAATTACAGTAATCCTTAATGAAATAGGTCCAGCTATAACACATTTGCCCACTAATATTGAAATCTGAATGGGGGTAAAAATAGGGGAGAGGAAAATAGATAAAACTAATAGGAAATTAATAGGGGGAAGAATTAATGGGGAAAATGAATAGGTAGAAGAAATGGGAAATAGGGTAAGTTGAAAGTAAATAAATAGGGTAACGTTCAAACAATCACACACCTACGATCTGAAGGGTAGGTTAGGGTACGGGAGGGTAGGTTAGGGTAGGGCAGAGCAGGGCAGGATAAAATTGGGCAGGTCAAGACAGGGCAGGGTACGTCAGGGCAGGGTAGGTTAGGGTACGGAAGGGTAGGTTAGGGTAAGGGAGTGCAGGGCAAGGTAGGTTAAGGCAGGGCAGGACAATCTCACGTCATTGGAATTTAAAAAAGAAAAAAAAAATAATATAAAATTCGAATCAAACTTACCTACAGAAGTTGCATTCTCTTGTGATTGTGGTGATTGTGGTGGTCTTAGTGGTTGTAGTGTTCCTGGTTCTAGTGGTTGTGGTGGGTCTAGTGGTTCTAGTGTTCCTGGTTCTAGTAGTTGTAGTGGTACTATTGGTTGTGGTGGTCTTGGTGGTTGTAGTGTTCCTGGTTCTAGTGGTTGTGGTGGTTCTAGTGGTTGTGGTGGGTCTAGTGGTTCTAGTGTTCCTGGTTCTAGTAGTTGTAGTGGTACTAGTGGTTGTGGTGGTTTTAGTGGTTCTAGTGGTTGTGGTGTTCCTGGTTCTAGTGGTTGTGGTGTTCCTGGTTCTAGTAGTTGTGGTGTTCCTGGTTCTAGTGGTTGTGGTGTTCCTGGTTCTAGTAGTTGTAGTGGTACTAGTGGTTGTGGTGGTTCTAGTGGTTGTGGTGTTCCTGGTTCTAGTGGTTGTGGTGTTCCTGGTTCTAGTGGTTGTGGTGTTCCTGTTTCTAGTAGTTGTAGTGGTACTAGTGGTTGTGGTGGTTCTAGTGGTTGTGGTGTTCCTGGTTCTAGTGGTTGTGGTGTTCCTGGTTCTAGTGGTTGTGGTGTTCCTGGTTCTGGTGGTTGTGGTAGTGTGAGTTCTCGTGGTTGTGGTGATCCGAAAGGTTGTGGTAGAGTGAATTCTTGGGTTTGTGGTGGTTGTGGTTGTTCAAGTAGTTGTGATAGTTCCAGTGGTTGTGGTGTTCCTGGTTCTAGTGGTTCTAGTGGTTCTAGTGGTTGTGGTGTTGCTGGTTCTAGTGGATCTAGTGGTTGTGGTGTTCCTGGTTCTATTGGTTCTAGTGGTTGTGGTGTTCCTGGTTCTAGTGGTTGTGGTGTTATTGGTTCTAGTGGTTGTGGTGTTCCTGGTTCTAGTGGCTGTGGTGTTCCTGGTTCTAGTGGCTCTAGTGGTTGTGGTGTTGCTGGTTCTAGTGGTTCTAGTGGTTGTGGTGTTGCTGGTTCTAGTGGTTCTAGTGGTTTTGGTGTTGCTGGTTCTAGTGGTTCTAGTGGTTGTGGTGTTGCTGGTTCTAGTGGTTCTAGTGGTTGTGGTGTTGCTGGTTCTAGTGGTTCTAGTGGTTGTGGTGTTGCTGGTTCTAGTGGTTCTAGTGGTTGTGGTGTTGCTGGTGCTAGTGGTTCTAGTGGTTGTGGTGTTGCTGGTTCTAGTGGTTCTAGTGGTTCTAGTGGTTGTGGTGTTGCTGGTTCTAGTGGTAGTGGCGGTTGTGGTGTTCCTGGTTCTAGTGGTAGTGGTGGTTGTGGTGTTCCTGGTTCTAGTGTTTCTAGTGGTTGTGGTGTTCCTGGTTCTATTGGTTGTGGTGGTTCTAGTGGTTGTCGTGGTTCTAGTGGTAGTGGTGGTTGTGGTGCTCCTGGTTCTAGTGGTTGTGGGGGTTCTAATGGTTCTAGTGATTCCAGTGGTTGTGGTGGTTCTAGTGGTTGTGGGGGTTCTAGTGGTTGTGGAGGTTCTAGTGGTAGTGGTGGTTGTGGTGTTCCTGGTTCTATTGGTTGTAGTGTTCCTAGTTCTAGTGGTTGTCGTGGTTCTAGTGGTAGTGGTGGTTGTGGTGTTCTTGGTTCTAGTGGTTGTGGGGGTTCTAGTGGTTCTAGTGGTTGTGGTGGTTCTAGTGGTTCTAGTGGTTGTGGTGGTTCTAGTGGTTGTGGAGGTTCTAGTGGTTGTGGAGGTTCTAGTGGTTGTGGAGGTTCTAGTGGTAGTGGTGGTTGTGGTGTTCCTGGTTCTAGTGGTTGTGGTGGTTCTAGTGGTTGTGGTGGTTCTAGTGGTTGTGGAGGTTCTAGTGGTTGTGGAGGTTCTAGTGGTAGTGGTGGTTGTGGTGTTCTTGGTTGTAGTGTTCCTGGTTCTATTGGTTGTAGTGTTCCTAGTTCTAGTGGTTGTCGTGGTTCTAGTGGTTGTGGTGTTCCTAGTTCTAGTGGTAGTGGTGGTTGTGGTGTTCTTGGTTCTAGTGGTTGTAGTGTTTCTGGTTCTAGTGATTGTGGTGGGTTTAATGGTTCTAGTGATTGTGGTCCAGTTTCTAGTGATTGTGATCCAGTTTCTAGTGATTGTGGTCCTGTTTCTAGTGATTGTGATCCTGTTTCTAGTGATTGTGTTACCTTTTCTAGTGATTGTGGTCCAGTTTCTAGTGATTGTGGTCCTGTTTCTAGTGATTGTGTTACCTTTTCTAGTGATTGTGGTCCTGTTTCTAGTGATTGTGTTACCTTTTCTTGTGATTGTGGTGTTCGCGGTCGTAGATGTCTATATTTGTGTATTAATTCAGGTGAAAAGACATCGGTGGAATTCTGAGTTTCACAGACATACATTGTGCAGGTGTATCTGCCTTCCTCACATCGACACCAGTTGGTCTCGTCTTTCATGAAGTAAGTAAAATTCTGGCAGGTTTGGTTCTCTATTGTAAATCCTGGTGGAGATAGAGAGATAGTGAGAGATAGATAGAGAGAGAGAGAGAGAGATAGAGATTTATTGATTGATTGGATATGCAATTAATATCTATTCGTAGCTAAGATATCACGTAAGTTTTTTGAGTGACTTACCTTGAATACACGGGCGATCCTCACAGCTAGGTACACCTGTCTCATTACAGGTACACGGTCGACCACAGGTATCGTTGTAATTAGACCCTGGAATGCATAGCCGTGGAAAATCTACAACAGGGGGAAACATTATTTAGTTATGGTTTACCTTACTGAAATTTATTCTACCTGTATCTACCTGTAACTGTAACTGAACTAACTGACTGACTGTATACACTCACCTTTGGTACAGTCGAGGTTAGTACACACTCCGATATTGTCCCGACATCCACACCAGTTACAGCTTTCATCCTCTTGCCACAGTGAGTTGGTAAAACAAGCGTATTCTGAAGGCACACACACAACAGGTATTATAGTTAATCTCTATATTATTATCACTACCTGGGAATTATTCTACCTGTGTGTGTGTTAATCTATTGGCTATAATCCCAGAATTTATTGCTTAAAATACCTTAAGAGTTATCATTAAAACCTAGGAATTAAGTATTAATAAATTAAGGAAGAAATACCGTGTGATCCTAGGGTAATTTTTCTCTCTCTCTCTCTCTCTCTCTCTCTCTCTCTCTCTCTCTCTCTCTCTCTCTCTCTCTCTCTCTCATATACGATCTACCTATAAACAACAGAATATAAATGATTAATATAAATTCTAATATAAAAAAATCCAGGTAAAATCATAGGTACACAGTCTTGCAATTTACCAACACACACACAGCCACAGACACAGCCACAGACACAGATACAGACACACACAGATAAAAAAAAATACTCACTGATTCTGTGGTGGCCGTAGCAATAGTTACTTGTACGGGCGACCTGACAACCTGACAATAAGCAGACAAAGTTGTTGCAGTTGTCATTCCACTGTGACATCGGATAACACACTGGGTGGTAATCCCGGACTGTTGGGTGAAACCAGAGATAAGAGTGAGGGGAAGGTGGCGTGGTGGATATTGGTTGGGTTTTGGTTGGGTGGGGTTGGGTTTTGATTGGGTGGGGTTGGGTTTTGGTTGGGTGGGGTTGGGGTTTGGTTGGGTGGGGTTGGGTTTTGATTGGGTGGGGTTGGGTTTTGATTGGGTGGGGTTGGGTTTTGATTGGGTGGGGTTGGGTTTTGGTTGGGTGGGGTTGGGTTTTGGTTGGGTGGGGTTGGGTTTTGGTTGGGTGGGGTTGGGTTTTGGTTGGGTGGGGTTGGGTTTTGATTGGGTGGGGTTGGGTTTTGGTTGGGTTTGTTGGGTGGGGTTGGGTTTTGGTTGGGTGGGGTTGGGTTTTGGTTGGGTGGGGTTGGGTTTTGGTTGGGTGGGGTTGGGTTTTGGTTGGGTGGGGTTGGGTTTTGGTTGGGTTTGTTGGGTGGGGTTGGGTTTTGGTTGGGTGGGGTTGGGTTTTGGTTGGGTGGGGTTGGGTTTTGGTTGGGTGGGGTTGGGTTTTGGTTTGGTGGGGTTGGGTTGTAGGGCATATCACACACTAAAATAAAATATCTCCACACACACACACACACAAGATTAAAACAGATTTAACAGAAACTCTCAGGGGCGTTACCCATCATGGGGTGACTCCAGCAGGGAAGCAGGAACACCGCCAGCAGGAGGAAGAGAAGTAGGAAGAGATGCCTCCACGCCCAGGTCATTATACCTGGCTTACGTTTCCACCTGTTAAAGATCTACTGACTCCCTGCTCTCGTCCACACTCGAGTCAGTCTTTCACCGTCAATGTTCCAAGTTGCAAGGCCGCGGGCTGAGTAACTAGTCAAGGACATGTTGACAGTATTGAGCCAGAGGTTAAATTGCAACATCTACCTGTTCCCGTCAACACCTTGCACACACCCTCCCCCCTCCCCCCGACTGTTTTGATCAACATAGCGCACGTTGCAGGAGGTAGTTTATGGTACAAGCGTGTCTTGTTGGGGAAGGCGGTGTAGGTAACGTGGTCAGGGTTAGTTATGGGAGACTCACTGCTACTTAAGACGCGTCATAGAATAAGGTAATACACTTAACTTTTTTGTGGTAATTATTTGGTTTAGTCATGAGTATCGTTCATAACTTCAGCTGCTCCATAGACAGTTCAGGTATATAAACAATGTACATAGACAGTTCAGGTATATAAACAATGTACATAGACAGTTCAGGTATATAAACAATGTACATAGACAGTTCAGGTATATAAACAATGTACATAGACAGTTCAGGTATATAAACAATGTATATAGACAGTATATAAACGATGTATATAGAAAGTATAGGTATATAAACAGTGAATATAGATACTAAGTCGACTCAAACAAGATGACAGCCTCCATCAACGGTTCAGTATTGATAAAACACACCATCGACCACTTGACCTTTAGTTTACACGTCACTGTTCCTACACTTAACTTACAACTTAATCTTACATTTCACTCTTGAATACTATATCTCAGTGGCCGTAATCGTATAGTGGTTAGTACATTGCGTTGTGGCCGCAATAACCCAGGTTCGAATCCTGGTTACGGCAGAGTTGAATGTTTTTTTTTTTTCTTTCGCTTTAGAACAGATAAGAATTATATTATGGTTTGTAGATCTTCACTGTTTTTGGGGGTAATGCTTGTTAACAGCGCCGTTGTCCTCACGCGTTGATGTGTGTGTGTGCAATATGCCTCAAGTTATTTTTATTCTTGAGGGACCTTATATGTAAAACGGGTTCGGGGTTCAGTAGACAGTGGTTCGTTAGGGGATTCATATCTGGCAGGAACCACGAAGCATAAAGGTTCATATTGGAGTAAGAAGAATAAAAGTAACCATACGTGTTTGTGATAACCAGTGAGTTGTGTAGATACTGTTCCCTGTTATGGCGTCTTGCTGTGCAGTGTTATGACTTGACCACCGTGTTATGATTGGCTCCCGACAACAACCATCATTTAATACCCACTTATAACCACAACCGATTTCTGTTGTACCTAATCTTTCTCTGTTTCATAACACTTCACGTAAAATAATAACCAAATTATATTACAACTTTGGTGTAGGTTAAGTATTATGTGAGTTAGTTTCCCCATGTAATCACCCTTCTCCGTTTTCTGTTAACCCCACAGTGGAAATTATACCCAGGAAGTAGAATAGACATATAGAAAGTTGCCGATCCTCCACCAGGGTGACCAGAGACAGAGCGGAGGCTACTTTCTTGGGCACCCTTTCCATTTTGTGTAGTGTGATTGATTTAAATAATATCTTCTATTTTCACGAATAAATGAGTATAAACGGTATATACATCTACCTAAATGTATATAGATAAACAGTATATATGATATGGTTGGATTGGCACATTAATTTACATAGACGGAGAGAATAACACACAAACAAACAGAGACACAGACTCACCTGGCCATCACCTGTCCAAATCAACAACAGGTCCAGGTGGCCGTGATCGTATAGTGGTTAGTACATTGCGTTGTGGCCGCAATAACCCAGGTTCGAATCCTGGTCACGGCAGAGGAATACGTAACTTTTAGGTTCATTCTTCCAGGAGTGTTTCACCAGGTAAGCATGTGACGTCGCCGGTTTGGGACACTTGGGACACCTGAGGAAAACAAGGGGGTGGTGTGTTGGGGAAGGGGGGGATTGTGTTGGGGAAGGGGTGGTGTGTTGGGGAAGGGGGGGTGTTGGGGAAGGGGGGGATTGTGTTGGGGAAGGGGTGGTGTGTTGGGGAAGGGGGGGATTGTGTTGGGGAAGGGGTGATGTGTTGGGTGTCACGTGAAGAATCTCCACCCCAGTTTATTTCACCTGAAGATTAATTAACCACCCTACCAGTATTTTGGGGATGAGGTTAGGAATAGCGTGACCTTGATATAGTGACCCTCGTGTGATGACCTTGACGTGGTGACCTTAATGAGGTTACTATATGGTGACCATCATGTGGTGACTACAGTATATGCCTCGTGTAGTGTTCCGTCAACCTGAAGGAGGGGGAGACTTAAAAACCTCGTCCTTCCCTGGGAGAGAAAGTCCCCATCACCTCACACACTAACCACCTCAGTCCAACACCTCAGCGGCCATGATCGTATAGTTGTTAGTACATTGCGTTGTGGCCTCAATAACCCAGGTCACGGCAAAAGGAGACCCAGTTTTCCTCTCACAGTTCAAAATCTTAAAGATGTAATACTAAGTAGTTTGAACACACTATGTCATGATCGTGATGACGGCTAACCTGAAAACCTTAAGGATTCATATTACGCTCAAAAGTCCACAAAACCTTCTGAGTCCCCCAGTGGAAACGTCCTCCGTTTTCTCTGTTCCTTGATGGCGTCATCGATAGGCCGTCTTTGTTTAGACCCTGTATGTTGGGACCTGTTGCCATCCAACCCTTTGTAATCAATTTAATTTTGCTTTTGATAGCTGAGTCAGAGCATTGTTAGTGAAGATAATAGTAGGGAATGAAACTGAGTTTATAGTCTCAGTTTCAACGTCAGAGTGTACAGTAAATTAATTCATCGGAATAGAAGTAGGTGAACTCCCTGGTCTGTTTTGAGTGAGGGCCCCGCGGGCATTTCTACCGTTAGTGAGTGCCCGTCCCTTCATCCATACAGGTATGCCATTCCACTCTGTGTTGTAATTCGCCCTTCTTTAAGTGATTTGACCCAATTAATAGTTGATTGTGCAAGTGTTACAGTAACGTAGTTGATATGCTCTGAGTGAAGTCATATTTACGTCTTTAACGTCCCCTGAAACGTGATGTTTTTGTCACTGTTAGTGAGTGCCCGTCTCTTCATCCATACAGGTCCCTAACGCAGCCTAGGCCGTGTCTGTAGCGTGGATGTTGTATCCACTATGTCTGGGGAGATGTCCGAAGTCCAGTAGGATCAGTTACCTTCGTGAGACCGGCCGTCAGACACTTCAGACTACCTATAGCCCCCATAGCTGGCTCGTCTGGCCCTAACGCTCGGCCTGCGAGGTGACCCCGGATCACCAAGCCACACACCACTACCAGCCCCCATCATTGGTGGATGAGTGTCTAGCTCAGTAGGGCAACTTGTGTGGTGGAATTAATCCACTGGGATCTCCAGAGTTCGTCGGATAGTACTCCATGGTGGCTGGACCCCATGGCTGTTGCTTGAGTATCACCCCTGACGACTGAGTGTTGTAGTGGCAGTTGCCCTGGTCTTTATGGTGCTAAGTGACTATAATAGTTGTGTTATTGAGTATGTCCACCCAGTAGTGGTGTGAGTATGTTGAGCCTGAGGGCCTAGTACTAGATTTCGTCTGTTGGTACAAATAAATTCTTTCTCCTAATTTCATATTCATGTTTAAATAAATTTTGTATTTGTATATTGTGTCTATTATTTACCTACAGTATTTACCGTTATTTCTTCCCTATTATTTGTTACTATCATTACATCTACCCACGAGCCTCCTCTCGTCACGCTACCAATGGTAATAAGTATGAGAGTAAAAGGAATTGTTACTGGCACACAGAGGCCCACATAAATGGTGGCAGCTCAGGCCCTCATAAATGGTGGCAGCTCAGGCCCTCATAAATGGTGGCAGCTCAGGCCCTCATAAATGGTGGCAGTAGAGGCCCTCATAAATGGTGGCAGCTCAAGCCCTCATAAATGGTGGCAGTAGTGGCCCTCATAAATGGTGGCAGCTCAGGCCCTCATAAATGGTGGCAGCTCAGGCCCTCATAACTACACACTACAATGATTACACTACACAATAG
Source organism: Homarus gammarus (assembly GCA_958450375.1). Classification (NCBI taxonomy): domain Eukaryota; kingdom Metazoa; phylum Arthropoda; class Malacostraca; order Decapoda; family Nephropidae; genus Homarus; species Homarus gammarus. The sequence goes on from CAUDMG010001333.1 coordinate 493,489, forward strand.
ATACTACACACTGCACAATACACAATACGCATACCTACCCACTCACCTCAGCACTATTATCTCAGGCTAGATAAGGTGGGCGCATCACGCTAATCAGTCTGCGTATAAATACTTATCTCTCTAAATCATTACATCAGAGGAAAATAACCCTTGAAAATTAGCCATATCCTAAACAATGCTTACAGGCTTGACCTACTGTATTAATTACCATCATTACCAACACCTGTACTGTACCTGTAATTCTATCTGTACTCTACCTTTATCCGATTTCTTGCAGGTAGTTACGCTAGCTGGCTGGCAGTAGCATCAAGTTCATGCCTCGAGTGCCAGATGGTGTCATTGTTGTCGTCACATACCCTCCGGTTACTGGCACACTTGGCTCCCTCCTCAGGTTTGTCCCTCTGTTTTGGCACTTTGGATTGTGTTGTGATGTGTTACGGTGTGGTGTGTTGTGATGTGTTACGGTGTGGTGTGCTGTGATGTGTTAAGCTATTTTATTTTTATAGATCTTGTTATTATATGTTCCTGTGATATATTGTGATCTGTTGGGATATGTTAAGAAGTGTTGTGATGTGTGTTGTGATGTGGTGTAATGTGTTGTGAAGTACTGTGAGTAGTTGTGATGTGCGTTGTGGTGTGTTGTGATGGTTTGTGATGTGTTATGACGTGTTGTGGTGTGTTGTGATGTGTTGTGAAGTGCTGTGGTGTTTTGTGATGTGTTGAGATGTGTTGTGATGTGTTGTGAAGTGCTGTGGTGTTTTGTGATGTGTTGAGATGTGTTGTGATGTGTTGTGAAATGCTGCGGTGTTTTGTGATGTGTTGAGATGTGTTGTGATGTGTGTTATGATGTGTTGTGATGTGTTATAATAAGGTGAACCAACGATTTTTTTTAACTATTTTTTTCTGTATTTCTTTACATTACTGACCAAATTGTTATATAATTTGCCACATACACACACATACACACACATACACACACACACATACACACACATACACACACATACACACATACACAAACACACACACGTTGTAACTGTATCTGTAAATTGTTTATTAAATTTCAACTATTATTTTTGTATTATTATTATTATTACTATTATTATTATTATTATTATTATTATATCAAATGCTAAATTAGTGAGATTATATATATATTTATTTAATTTCAACAACATTCTATAAAATAAATAAGTTACCCATATATAATTTTCTCTAGTGAATACATAACAGAAAACGTTTTTTGGGTAACTAATATATTATTTATTAAGACTTGATAATCTTATATATATTTTAGATTTAATAATTTTCACCACTATTGATATAGAGAAAGAGAGAGAAAGAGAGAGGAAGAGAGAGAAACATAATAACTACAAACAAGTGTCATGAATAACTGATAATAACTTGGTATAATCGATAATCCACTTATTATACGCCATCACTATCACAAGACATTATAGAGAGTAGAGGTAAACAGACGATGGTAGACTTGTTGTTTATGAAGTTGGTAATGAGTGAGGTAGTTGTTTGATGAGAGTCAGGGGTGTGTTGTAGAGTACAGCTGGTGGTGGTGGTAGAGTACAGCTGGTGGTGGTGGTAGGGTACAGCTGGTGGTGGTGGTAGGGTACAGCTGGTGGTGGTGGTAGGGTACAGCTGGTGGTGGTGGTAGAGTACAGCTGGTGGTGGTGGTAGAGTACAGCTGGTGGTGGTGGTAGGGTACAGCTGGTGGTGGTGGTAGGGTACAGCTGGTGGTGGTGGTAGAGTACAGCTGGTGGTGGTGGTAGGGTACAGCTGGTGGTGGTGGTAGGGTACAGCTGGTGGTGGTGGTAGAGTACAGCTGGTGGTGGTGGTAGGGTACAGCTGGTGGTGGTGGTAGGGTACAGCTGGTGGTGGTGGTAGAGTACAGCTGGTGGTGGTGGTAGAGTACAGCTGGTGGAAGTAGAGTACAGCTGGCGGTGATAGTAGACTACAGCTGGTGGTGGTGGTAGAGTACAGCTGTTGGAAGTAGAGTACAGCTGGCGGTGATAGTAGACTACAGCTGGTGGTGGTGGTAGAGTACAGCTGGTGGTGGTGGTAGGGTACAGCTGGTGGTGGTGGTAGGGTACAGCTGGTGGTGGTGGTAGAGTACAGCTGGTGGTGGTGGTAGAGTACAGCTGGTGGTGGTGGTAGAGTACAGCTGGTGGTGGTGGTACAGTACAGCTGGTGGTGGTGGTAGAGTACAGCTGGTGGTGGTGGTAGAGTACAGCTGGTGGTGGTGGTAGAGTACAGCTGGTGGTGGTGGTACAGTACAGCTGGTGGTGGTGGTAGAGTACAGCTGGTGGTGGTGGTAGGGTACAGCTGGTGGTGGTGGTAGAGTACAGCTGGTGGTGGTGGTAGGGTACAGCTGGTGGTGGTGGTAGAGTACAGCTGGTGGTGGTGGTAGAGTACAGCTGGTGGTGGTGGTAGAGTACAGCTGGTAGTGGTGGTAGGGTACAGCTGGTGGTGGTGGTAGGGTACAGCTGGTGGTGGTGGTAGGGTACAGCTGGTGGTGGTGGTAGAGTACAGCTGGTGGTGGTGGTAGAGTACAGCTGGTGGTGGTGGTAGAGTACAGCTGGTGGTGGTGGTACAGTACAGCTGGTGGTGGTGGTACAGTACAGCTGGTGGAAGTAGAGTACAGCTGGTGGTGGTGGTAGAGTACAGCTGGTGGTGGTGGTAGAGTACAGCTGGTGGTGGTGGTAGGGTACAGCTGGTGGTGGTGGTAGGGTACAGCTGGTGGTGGTGGTAGGGTACAGCTGGTGGTGGTGGTACAGTACAGCTGGTGGAAGTAGAGTACAGCTGGTGGAAGTAGAGTACAGCTGGTGGTGGTGGTAGGGTACAGCTGGTGGTGGTGGTAGAGTACAGCTGGTGGTGGTGGTAGAGTACAGCTGGTGGTGGTGGTACAGTACAGCTGGTGGAAGTAGAGTACAGCTGGTGGTGGTGGTAGAGTACAGCTGGTGGTGGTGGTAGAGTACAGCTGGTGGAAGTAGAGTACAGCTGGTGGTGGTGGTAGGGTACAGCTGGTGGTGGTGGTAGAGTACAGCTGGTGGTGGTGGTAGAGTACAGCTGGTGGTGGTGGTAGAGTACAGCTGGTGGTGGTGGTAGAGTACAGCTGGTGGTGGTGGTAGGGTACAGCTGGTGGTGGTGGTAGGGTACAGCTGGTGGTGGTGGTAGAGTACAGCTGGTGGTGGTGGTAGGGTACAGCTGGTGGTGGTGGTAGGGTACAGCTGGTGGTGGTGGTAGAGTACAGCTGGTGGTGGTGGTAGGGTACAGCTGGTGGTGGTGGTAGGGTACAGCTGGTGGTGGTGGTAGGGTACAGCTGGTGGTGGTGGTAGAGTACAGCTGGTGGTGGTGGTAGAGTACAGCTGGTGGTGGTGGTAGAGTACAGCTGGTGGTGGTGGTAGGGTACAGCTGGTGGTGGTGGTAGGGTACAGCTGGTGGTGGTGGTAGGGTACAGCTGGTGGTGGTGGTAGAGTACAGCTGGTGGTGGTGGTAGGGTACAGCTGGTGGTGGTGGTAGGGTACAGCTGGTGGTGGTGGTAGGGTACAGCTGGTGGTGGTGGTAGAGTACAGCTGGTGGTGGTGGTAGAGTACAGCTGGTGGTAGGGTACAGCTGGTGGTGGTGGTAGGGTACAGCTGGTGGTGGTGGTAGGGTACAGCTGGTGGTGGTGGTAGAGTACAGCTGGTGGTGGTGGTAGAGTACAGCTGGTGGTGGTGGTAGGGTACAGCTGGTGGTGGTGGTAGGGTACAGCTGGTGGTGGTGGTAGAGTACAGCTGGTGGTGGTGGTAGGGTACAGCTGGTGGTGGTGGTAGAGTACAGCTGGTAGTGGTGGTAGAGTACAGCTGGTGGTGGTGGTAGAGTACAGCTGGTGGTGGTGGTAGAGTACAGCTGGTGGTGGTGGTAGGGTACAGCTGGTGGTGGTGGTAGGGTACAGCTGGTGGTGGTGGTAGAGTACAGCTGGTGGTGGTGGTAGGGTACAGCTGGTGGTGGTGGTAGAGTACAGCTGGTGGTGGTGGTAGAGTACAGCTGGTGGTGGTGGTAGAGTACAGCTGGTGGTGGTGGTAGGGTACAGCTGGTGGTGGTGGTAGGGTACAGCTGGTGGTGGTGGTAGAGTACAGCTGGTGGTGGTGGTAGAGTACAGCTGGTGGTGGTGGTAGAGTACAGCTGGTGGTGGTGGTAGAGTACAGCTGGTGGTGGTGGTAGGGTACAGCTGGTGGTGGTGGTAGGGTACAGCTGGTGGTGGTGGTAGAGTACAGCTGGTGGTGGTGGTAGGGTACAGCTGGTGGTGGTGGTAGAGTACAGCTGGTGGTGGTGGTAGGGTACAGCTGGTGGTGGTGGTAGAGTACAGCTGGTGGTGGTGGTAGAGTACAGCTGGTGGTGGTGGTAGAGTACAGCTGGTGGTGGTGGTAGGGTACAGCTGGTGGTGGTGGTAGAGTACAGCTGGTGGTGGTGGTAGAGTACAGCTGGTGGTGGTGGTAGAGTACAGCTGGTGGTGGTGGTGGAGTACAGCTGGTGGTGGTGGTAGAGTACAGCTGGCAGAGTGTCGTGTTACAGGCAGGTGGTTGTGGTGGTATTAGTAGTGGTACTCTCGCCTATCTCCAGCTGGTAGGCGATGATGGCATAGGTGGTCACGAAGCTGGCGATCTGAAATACAAGATTGTGATCACTTGTACCTGTACCTGTACCTGTACCTGTACCTGACCTCTACTTGAATCTATACCACACCTGTACCTGATTTATACCTGTGCCTTCTATACTGTACTTACCTGATTATTTTATCCACACACACACACACACACACTAAACTAACTTAACCTAACCTAACTAAACTTTAATGAATAACAATAAACTCACGGACAGAAGACAATGACGGTCAAGGACAAAGAGACCATAGATGGTGAACGTAGGACTGTCCTCCAGGGCCGTGATCACGTGACCAACCTAAGAAACAAAGGACAACTCAGATTAGGTTAGGTTAGGTTAAGTCATTTTCACTCACTATAAGTCATCTTAAGTTATTTTCACTCACAGCAAGTCACGTTAGGTCACTGTCAGTCACTACAGGTCACGTTAGGTCACTGTCAGTCACTACAGGTCACGTTAGGTCACTGTCAGTCACTACAAGTCACGTTAGGTCACTGTCAGTCACTACAGGTCACGTTAGGTCACTGTCAGTCACTACAGGTCACGTTAGGTCACTGTCAGTCACTACAGGTCATGTTAGGTCACTGTCATTCACTACAGGTCACGTTAGGTCACTGTCAGTCACTGCAGGTCATGTTAGGTTACTGTCAGTCACTGCAGGTCATGTTAGGTCACTGTCAGTCACTACAAGTCAGCTTAAGACGTAGGACACTTCAAGCTATCTCAGGTCATCTTAGGTCATCTCAGGTCATCTTAGGTCATATCAGGTCATGTCAGGTCAAGGAAGCAGCACTCACCTCCTCCTTTACTGAGGGTGGAACAGGATGTACCTACGGAGGCGTCGTGTGATGTCTTGCCTCTGTAAATTGATATGGTGTTAGTGGCGTTGACATGGTGTTAGTGGTGTAGACATGGTGTTAGTGGCGTTGACATGGTGTTAGTGGCGTTGACATGGTGTTAGTGGTGTAGACATGGGTGTTAATGGCGTTGACATGGTGTTAGTGGTGTTGACATGGTGTTAGTGGCGTTGACATGGTGTTAGTGGTGTAGACATGGGTGTTAATGGCGTTGATATGGTGTTAGTGGCGTTGACATGGTGTTAGTGGCGGTGACATGGGTGGTTGGGGTGGCATAAGAGGGTGGTAAAAACAGCCCGAGAACGTTTAGAGAGGAGGACTGTGGTCGCCAACCCTCAGATATGTGGATGATGCTCTGATCTATCTATCTATCTATCTATCTATCTCACAAAAGATATTTTTCCATACCTTGGCAGTAACGTGTTGTGGTGACGTGACTGTTAACGCCAGGCGAAGGAAACTAGCTAAGCTGAAGGTAAGTCCTGTCCATAAGGAGGCAATGGTGGTGTCTCCCGTGATGACGAAGTAACTGGTAATGGTGAGGTAAAGCATCTCATTCACCAGCATCACCACTACCGGGAACTGCACGTAGGTAACCAGTTTCTCTAAGATGGTGTTGTAGTCGAAGATGTAGTTCCTCAGGTCAGTAAGATCCTGTGTAGTGATATGGTGACCACCGAGTAGGTCTGCGCAGTTAGTAGCTTCTGTCGGTGTGTGGGCTGGTAGGGTAGGTTTCGTCTTATGGTGAGGAAGGAATGAGTAGTGTGGAATGATATTTATCTCATGGTCTCCTGGTGTAGTTTGGTGAGTCTCTCTGTTTGTGTTAGTGCAGCAGGAACAAAGGAACACTCTGTGGTCTAAGACACATGCCGCTAGTTTAAACACGAGATACAGCAGGAGAGGAAACATAAACATTATGGCGTCCAGGAAGATTTCACTTACTATGAAGATAATGGAGCTCTCCAATGCCATACAGTCGATGATACACAGTTGGAGGACCAGAAACGCGACGTGATGCAACACAGCCAACGTCAAAGCACATACAACTATGGCCACTTCGTTCTTTCCAAGGCGGTAGCGGTGGGGTGGCGACACAGACATCCTGAACAGACATTCCAGGATCTGTACCAAGTCGGTGTGTCGGTAAGACGAGTAGACGATCAAACAGAAGGTAGAGAACAGCCAAGATTTATTCAGCACGTTCAAGGTGTTTTTCATGATCAGTTTAGTAACTCCAAAGTTCTGGAAGTGGAAGTGTGTGAGGGAGATGACCACTAGACCAGTGGCTAGGAGCGTGTACGTCACAGTCCACGCCACCAGACACTTCCGCCGGATGAATTTGGGAGGTGAGGAGGAGGTCCAGGTGTAAGGGAACCCCCCAAACACCCGCAGGACGCTCGTCACCAGCAGCAGACACGACACCACCTTCATCCTGGAACACTCACACTGTCCAGGTAGGCTGTTGTCGCCGCTACTAAGTTGTTGTCTATATGAACAACTGTGCTGCTGTACTGTGGGGCTGCTTGTGTCTCTGTGTACAACTATGCTGTTACTACTACTGCACCACATGTACACACAAAACAGAGCAACTAGTATGATAAACAAAATCAAATTTGGTCTTATACACAGGCACCAAACTCACTCCTCTGCCTCAAATCTCGACAAACCATAGTAACATTAAGACAATGTTCTCGGCGTTTCCTTTTATGGTGCCACTCGGTGTACTTCGTGGTGGAGCCTTCACTGCCGGAGACACAGTGACGCCAGGCTGTGACTCCTCTGTACACCAGAGGGCGGTTGTCAAGGTAACACACACACACACACACACACACACAACAATATTACTTAACAAAGCGGTTCTCCAGCACGCAGGTAAGCGCCACTTACCTGCTTTACAATGTATCTCGGGGAGATGATGAGCAGTAACGTCCTCGTGAAACTCGCTGAGCCATAGATGATACTCACACACCCAGTCAAGATGTTGGCATCATTGACGATGAGCAGGTAACTCCTGGTGGTGATGAGCACCAAGTCGTTGAACAACAACACCAACACAGGCAACTGGAAGTACCCCAGGAGGTCTTCCAGAACCACGTTGAAGGTGAACACATAGTTCCTCATCATCCTGATGTCTGTGAGGCTCAGTTCATGGAAGGTTTCTTGTGACGTAGACTCGTTCTGGATGAATATAAAAGTTGTCGGGTCTTCCTGCCTTGATAAAGCGATATAACCACAGGAGGTGTTGGTCTGGTCTTCATGTGTTGTTACTACAGGAGCTTCTGGGTCGCACTCCATCTTGTGTGGTGACGAAGGAAAGAGCCAAGTACACGAGGCGATCTTGAGTGATCTTGCCAAGAGTGTGAGCGTTAAGTGAAACAAGAGTGGAACAATATATGCGACATTGTCAACGGTGAACTTTCTCACAAGCAGGAGAGTTCTGACTACTGGGGGCACATTTTCGTGAAAAAGCAAACCCACCATCAAGTTGCCGGCTTGACATACAGCCACAACTAACAGTGTTGAGACACAAACAACTAATCCTGTTTTTCTGAAACCTTGTTGATGACCGACGAAAGGTAGTTGACATACAGACTGAAGCAGCTTACACAGTTTGGTATGGTGACAGATGGTGTGGTTAAGCAGAGCTGCGACAGTTATCCACGAAATGTTAACTGAGATGGTGAGGGACGTCCTACGCGTCTCCTTGCTTAAGACGGGGAAATCTACCTTATGGAGGGACACAGGGAGGAATACCAACACGGCGGCAAGGAGGCCAAAAATCACACTCCATGCGACCAGGTACGTCCTCCTGGTGAAAGTAGGAGACGAGGAGGAATTCCAAGTGTAAGGAAACCCTCCAGACATCCGTAGGACGCCCACCACCGCCAGTAGACACCTCACCATATTTATACCCGACTGTTCCAACTTATTGATTTTGTCTGAAGACAGTTTCTGAGCCTCTCAATCTCATATCTCACGGAGTCAGAACTTTTGATACACTAATGACTCGTTGACTCGTTATCTCTAGAACTTTGTGCTTATCATCTCCCTCGGTGTAGAAAATCACACACTATGAGATGTTGCCTTACGTGATCCAAGGTGTATCAGGACCAGGTAATGTTACGTGTTATGATGACAGGCTTCGTGTCGTTCTTGTGTGTGTGTGTGTGTGTGGTTACTCGTCTCCCACTTATCCCCCTCCCCTTCCCTCTTCACCCCACACTCCCCCTTCTCCCCCACACCCAGAGCAGCAGCTACACCCATGGCACACAGAGAGGGTGATAACACCGTAACCGCTGTCATATATAAAGTGCTTTGTAAATCCCTCAGTAACACACATTAATGGACCTAGAGAGTGCTGTTGGTGGCAAGACCTATGCTGGCCGCCTCAAGTGAAGTGACTCAGAGGAACATGACGTGTTACTGTTTACCAGGATTACATGATTAGGTTTTTTGAAAGGTTATCTCGTTTAATCTTCTGTTTCATTCCCTCTTCTTCATTTCAACATGGACTTTGGTTGCTTTGGTTAGGTTAGGTTAGATTAGGTTAAGTTAGATTAGGTTTAATTTAGGTTAAGTCAAGTTTGATTAAGTTAAATTAGGTTACGTTAAATTGGGTTAAGTTAGATTAGAATCCTGATTCAATGTAAATATCTACCTTAGACACACAAACACACACACACTCCTTGACCACCGAAGGGTCAAGACGTACCTGGCGCTCCTCTGGGAGCAGCCAGGTCAACTGTTATGTTGGCCCATACCAACTCCCTCCTCTGAACCCTCCTCCCCACCGGAATATCAACAAGTTCTCGCCAGAAGTTACTATTTCATTTAGGAAAGGAATGGAACCAGTGTTGAATAGTGGTAAACAGTGCTTAAGTCAGTGAAAAACAACTCGGCAATTGAGTCTGAGCCAAGCTAACCTTCACACAGTGAGGTCCCAGATAACGGCCCTTGAAACCCAACAACAACCTGTCTACGGTAGGAAGGCCTGGGACCACACCTCACTCATATAACACCATCTGTGAGGGAATTACTACACCACGTGATGCCCCTCATAACTCCATCTGTGAGGGAATTACTACACCACGTGATGCCCCTCATAACTCCATCTGTGAGGGAATTACTACACCACGTGAGGTCCCTCATAACACCATCTGTGAGGGAATTACTACACCACGCGGTTCCCTCATAACACCATCTGAGAGGGAATTACTACACCACGCGGTCCCTCATAACACCATCTGAGAGGGAGTTACTACACCACGTGAGTTCCTCCTAACACCATCTGGGAGAGAGTTACTACAATACGTGTTTGCTGTTCAACACCTACATTAATCTGTATGTTCACTGTATGTTCCTTTACCTTTCTCTAATGAAGGCTTTTGCTAAACCACCAATGTATGTAATAGGTCATTTATGTCCATTGTATATTTTCAGCCTTCGGGCTGCAGAACCTTCTCAATAAACCGTTAATTATTATTATTATTATTATTACTGTGGGTGTTACAGTGGACAACACCTCACCAGACTACTCATCGCTACAAGGCACCCTAGACAGGCTACAGGCATGGACTACGGAGAACAAGGTCACCATCAACCACACCAAAACCGTAGTCATGCACATCCTTGACCACCGAAGGGTCAAGACGTACCTGGCGCTCCTTTCGGAGCAGCCAGGTCAACTGTTAAGTTGGCCCATACCAACCCCCTCCCATGAACCCTCCTCCCCACCGAAATATCAACAAGTTCTCGCCAGAAGTTACAATTTCATTTAGGAAAGGAATGGAACCAGTGTTAAACAGAGGTGAACAGTGGTGAACAGTGCGTAAGTCAGTGAGAACAAATCAACAGTAACAGTCGTACCCAACTTAACCTTCACACAGTGAGGTCCCAGGTACCCAGTGACAACGGCCCGTGAGACCCAACAACAACCAGCGATGTGTTAATCTGTCTACGATAGGAAGGACTGGGACCACACCTCACTCATATAACACCATCTGTGAGGGAATTACTATACCACGTCAGGTCCCTCATAACACCATCTGTGAGGGAGTTACTACACCACGTGAGGCCCCTCATAACACCATCTGTGAGGGAATTGCATGTGTTCTGGGTATCAAGTTCTATCTACAGGAGCGAACACAAACACCTGTAGAGTTTTCGTAGGTTCTATTTACTGGATAAACAGATATGTACACAAGGGAGGTGGCGCTCCTTACTCTGTCTGGGGGTCAACTAGCCTCTAGGCGACACGTGGCAAGTGATACATTAGCAGCTTCCATATGTCGCCAGGCACATTAATTAAGCGTGTGGGACATGGTAAATACATTGCCACACGCTGCTAGCTAGGCTGAATAAATAGTCTATATAAATGGAGCACATACATAATATACATACATAATATACATACAGGAACTACTACACCACATGAGGCCCCTCATAACTCCATCTGTGAGGGAATTACTACACCACGTGAGGCCCCTCATAACACCATCTGTGAGGGAATTACTACACCACGTGAGGCCCCTCATAACACCATCTGTGAGGGAATTACTACACCACGTGAGGCCCCTCATAACACCATCTGTGAGGGAATTACTACACCACGTGAGGCCCCTCATAACTCCATCTGTGAGGGAATTACTACACCACGTGAGGCCCCTCATAACTCCATCTGTGAGGGAGTTACTACACCACGTGAGGCCCCTCATAACACCATCTGTGAGGGAATTACTACACCACGTGAGGCCCCTCATAACACCATCTGTGAGGGAATTACTACACCACGTGATGCCCCTCATAACACCATCTGTGAGGGAATTACTACACCACGTGAGGCCCCTCATAACACCATCTGTGAGGGAATTACTACACCACGTGAGGCCCCTCATAACACCATCTGTGAGGGAATTACTACACCACGTGAGGCCCCTCATAACTCCATCTGTGAGGGAATTACTACACCACGTGAGGCCCCTCATAACACCATCTGTGAGGGAATTACTACACCACGTGAGGCCCCTCATAACACCATCTGTGAGGGAATTACTACACCACGTGAGGCCCCTCATAACACCATCTGTGAGGGAATTACTACACCACGTGAGGCCCCTCATAACACCATCTGTGAGGGAATTACTACACCACGTGAGGCCCCTCATAACACCATCTGTGAGGGGATTACTACACCACGTGAGGCCCCTCATAACACCATCTGTGAGGGAATTACTACACCACGTGAGGCCCCTCATAACACCATCTGTGAGGGAATTACTACACCACATGAGGCCCCTCATAACACCATCTGTGAGGGAATTACTGCACCACGTCAGGCCCCTCATAACACCATCTGTGAGGGAATTACTACACCACGTCAGGCCCCTCATAACACCATCTGTGAGGGAATTACTACACCACGTGAGGCCCCTCATAACACCATCTGTGAGGGAATTACTACACCACGTCAAGTCCCTCATCACACCATCTGTGAGGGAACTACTACATCACGTGAGGTCCCTCCTAACACCATCTGGGAGGGAATTACTACACCACGTCAAGTCCCTCATCACACCATCTGTGAGGGAACTACTACACCACGTGAGGCCCCTCATAACACCATCTGTGAGGGAATTACTACACCACGTCAAGTCCCTCATCACACCATCTATGAGGGAACTACTACACCACGTGAGGTCCCTCCTAACACCATCTGGGAGGGAGTTACTACACTACATGTTTGCTGTTCAACACCTACATTAATCTGTATGCTCACTGTATGTTACTTTACCTTTCTCTAATGAAGGCTTTTGTTAAACCACCAATGTATGTAATAAGTCATTTATGTCCAATGTATATTTTCAGCCTTCGGGCTGCAGAACTTTTTTAATAAACCGTTAATTATTATTATTATTATTATTATTACACACACACACTACTGGTACTTTGCTTTCACTCGGAATCAAGTATGACGATCATCCAGCTATAATAAAATGACATGAGTTATTAAGGATGTCACCTTCGTTGGTGAGTTCTGAGGTGACTCAAGTGGCCGCTACAGGACCGGCAGTGTCGTTCACAGATATTGCACATGTGTAGGGCTACATCTAGTGCGGGAGGGGCGGCGGCAACGTCCTTCCGGCGTTGGCTTTCGTTTGCCTCGGTTTGCAGTCAGGCTAACTCGAAAGTATTGACACCTTCTTGGATGGTGTTCTGCCAAGCACATCTGATCCGATGTTGAATTTTTTCATCGATATCCGCGGTGGTGGACAGGTGAGAGCCGGTACACACACACACACCTGGTCTTCCTCCCTAAATGCCACACAACGTAAACATCTAGAAAAAGTGCAAAAGAGGGCATGCAAGATTATTTTCTCCCCGTCCTACTCCACATATCAAGAAGCGCTCAACACACTGACCCTTTCGACTCTCGCTGACCATCACCACGAACTCCTCTGCAAATTTGGTAAGAAGCTTCTACACCATCCTCGACACCGGCTCCTACTACCACCTGAGATCCCTCGCCCGAGAATTGCTGTTCGACACCACAACCGCATCCAGCCCATACGTGCACGAACTGATCGCTATAAGAACAGCCCAGTCCCAACCATTATAAAAATTATCAATAACTTGTAATAAACCAGTGTATTCACTCCCAGTAAACACTACTCCTTGCACTGTCACTATGTTGAAATGCACTGTAGTTTGAGCTTTTCCCCATTTAGTTATTATATATCTTATTTGCATCACTTATGTTACTTGTAAATTATTTGTAATTCGTAACCCATTCCCCAAATATGTAACAGTATATTTTCAGCCTTCTGGCTGCCAAGCTCTTTCAATAAACCGTTAATCATTATTATTATTATTATTACACACACCAATTGCACGCTAGGGTGCCACCTAGGGTACACTCAGGTGCAACGCACTCACTCTGAGGTGCCACGTGCTGTTGCACTATTCCAGATGATACTAAATGTTACCTAATACTTCCATGGCTCATCTATGTTAATATTGTTATTATTATCCACTCTGTATGTGTGTTTTTCTGGCTAAATAAACTGTTTCAATTCAATTCAATTTTTGTCCAATGCATATTTTCAGCCTTCGGACTGCTGAACTTTCTCAATAAACTGTTAATAATAATTATTATTATTATCCTTACCAATAAAGTGTAACCCCTTTAAAGAGAACACTGTGCAGGACACTATACTATCCCCACACCTGCTGAGTGAAGGAACAGGTGTGCCTGCTCTCTCTCGTCATTAACAGCCTACAGTCAGGTAGAAATATTACTCTGGGAGATACACTCTGGAAAAGATGATAACTTGTGGAAAATGAGGAATAAATTAAATTAATTAAGTGGCAAGTGTGACTTTGCCTTGAGGGTGCGTGTTTTACGGAAGGCACGGATTCTCTCGTCTTTTCCTGCAGTTGACTACGTGTACTCACCTGGGTAACATCCGTGCATACCTGCTCATCTCATCACTCTTCCACAGGTATGTAAATGTAAATTAAGTGTAAATAGAGTACTTTAGGTAAAGTGTTAGCTTACAAAAGACCAAAATAACATAAGAATGGAGGAAACTGCAGCGGGCATATAGGCTCATAATAAGCAGCCTATGTACACCCAGCCCCTATCGCTCATATATCCGTCCACCTTATGGTCGAAGATATCCAGCGTGTTCGAGTTAAAGATGATATTTGGTAACTTGTTCCATTCATCCACTACTCTATTTCCAAACCAATGTTTACCTATCCCGCGCCTGAATCTAAACCATTGTTACGAGTTCGCTCCTGGATGGATAGTTTGAGTACCTTTGTTATATCACCTTTGTTTAGCCCTGACTTCCGTTTATAAACATTGATCATTGCGCCCCTCACTCTACGTCTCTAGAGGGAGTGCAGGTTATTGTTATTATTGTTATTATTATTATTATTATTATTATTATTATTATTATTATTACTATTATTATTATTATTATTATTATTATTATTATTATTGTTATTATTACTATTATTATTATTATTATTATTATTATTATTATTATCCCCCCCCCCCCCCCCCACCGGCTAGGCTTAAAAAATTTAGCTTTAGATTAAATTAGTGTGAGATCAGGTTAACGTCATGGTACGTATACTTCAACTGTTCAATGGCATTATTATTATTATTATTATTACAGGACCGCTGCTGTGTCCATTGCTGCACAACCTGTGTCTTGACTGCTGTAAGAGAACTCCTGCTGTCTCCTCTCACCTCCGGTGCTGTTAACGCTGGCAAATAATGCATGTAATTATTTATTATTTATTATTATTATTATTATTATTATTATTATTATTATTATTATTATTATTATTATTAATCTCTCTCTCTCTCTCTCTCTCTCTCTCTCATACAGTTGTTCCTAAAAGTGGCCTGTGTGGTAGTACTCGCTCTAGTAATCGTAATCCTCCACCAGAAAATCAGGAGTAGTTCAACGATGTTCCATGTTACTGAGAACAACGATGGACTCAAGGAAGAACTGGTGAGTGACTGTATTGAGTGACTGTTGAGTGACTGTGTTGAGTAGTTGTATTGAGTGTCTTCTCTGAGTGACTGTTCTAAGAAGCTATTATGAGTGACTGTGATAAGTGACTGTATTGAGTGACTGTTGAGTGACTGTGTTGAGTAGTTGTATTGAGTGTCTTCTCTGAGTGACTGTTCTAAGAAGCTATTATGAGTGACTGTGATAAGTGACTGTATTGAGTGACTGTTGAGTGACTGTGTTGAGTAGTTGTATTGAGTGTCTTCTCTGAGTGACTGTTCTAAGAAGCTATTATGAGTGACTGTGATAAGTTACTGTATTGAGTGACTGTATGACTGTCTATCTATTATGCTCCCACTACAAAAAGCAGAGGATTATATAGACCAAATTTATAATTTTTGTCTTGTATTCATTTGTCTGTCCGTTTCTTTTTCCATCCATCCACCCATCCATCCACCCATCCATCCATCCATCCACCCATCCATCCATCCATCCATGCCTTTAAGATTATACCCTTAGTTATCCAGCATAAACTTATCCAATTATTTCAAGATTTATGCAATTAGTCAACCCAACCCGACTCAACCCAACTTGCAACCTAACCTAACATAACTTAACCTAACCTAAGCTAACATAACTTAACCTAACCTAAGCTAACCTAACCAAATCTAATCTACCTTCCACAGAAACAGGTTATGGATGCAACTCAGAGGAACCGAATTTTGATAAACAAGATACACTGTGCGGCAAAAGAGGTGCTGCCCTCTGGTGGATTCTGTATTGACAAGAATAATGTATTGATCGGTGGGAACTATCTCTGGAGTGCTAAGGTAACGTGAAGAGAAAGGGGGGGGGGGGTTAGGTAGTAACGTGAAGAGAGAGAGGGGGGTGGGTAGGTAGTAACGTGAAGAGAGAGAAAGAGGGGGGGTGGGTAGGTAGTAACGTGAAGAGAGAGAGAGAGGGGGGGGTGGGTAGGCAGTAACGTGAAGAGAGAGAGGGGGGGTGGGTAGGTAGTAACGTGAAGAGAGAGAGAGAGGGGGGTGGGTAGGCAGTAACGTGAAGAGAGAGAGGGGGGGTGGGTAGGTAGTAACGTGAAGAGAGAGAGAGAGGGTGGGAAGGTAGTAACGTGAAGAGAGAGAGGGTGGGTAGGTAGTAACGTGAAGAGAGAGAGGGGGGGTGGGTAGGTAGTAACGTGAAGAGAGAGAGGGGGGGGGGGTAGGTATGTCTGATTGCGTTCGAAAGTGTGTCGACGATCATGTAAACCTATTGAGTGTGTGTGTGTGTGTGTGTGTGGATGTCGAGATTTCCTATGTGCGTTTCTACAAAATATTAAATTAAAGATCAATGTACACCCAATATGTATGTTATGTATACATGTGTGCTTTTATAGTTATGTGCGGGACTGGAGGACATCTTTAGTTGGTCTACAGTTGGGGATCTTGGTGCTGGTCTAGGACACTACGGGCAATGTTTCCTGCGTCTGGCGAAACCCTTAGTGATCTCCGCTAACAAGTCTGAACTCAAGTCCATGAATGATACGTTTTACAAGAAGATGTCTGAAAGTAGACTACTAGGGACCCCTCAGGTGATCAAATCTTGGCAAGGTAAGGCCCAGGTGTGTAGTGTAGTGTAGGTAACGCCCAGGTGTGTAATGTAGTGTAGGTAAGGTCCAGGTGTGTAATGTAGGTGTAGGTAATGTCCAGATGTGTAGTGCAGGTGTAGGTGACGTTCCAGAACGTCTGACCAGCGCGCCCCCGGTGACGTTCCAGAACGCTCCCTTATTCCCACCACTGTTTAATGCCCAGCGCGGATTATCAGGTTCCAGTGTGACTATTTGCCTCTCACGCCACACACTAGGCCACAGGGAAGCTTCCTGAACATAGTTACCTTCTTTTGTTTGTTTCATTTTCATTGTTTGTCCATTTTATCATGTTGTATCAAAGTAATATTGATAAAAGTTGCGTAGTTGTATTGTAGGGTAGTATTACTGTAAAACAATGTTATGATTGTGTTATAAATGTATTTATTTGTGGAATTATTATTATTTTATGCATTACTTGCTCTACCAAACACAAAGACAGCCAGACAGACTGGCGAGTGTTGTCAAGCACTTTTTTATGAAAAATTATGCAAATAAAATATTCTAAATGAATTATTTATAGCAAGTAAGTATTTATATCAGTAAATACTTACATTATTGGCCACATGGACACAAAGGCGAGCTAAAAATAGCTGCTAAAGGCCGAGGGACCACAAGCATCAGCTGTCAAACCAACACTGTGTCCTTATCCCCCCCCCCCCCTCCCTCTGTGTGGTCAGGGAAGTTTCTAGAGGGTCGATATATAGTTTCCTTTCTTATTTTTTTATTGTTTTATCGTTTTAAAAGGTTAAAAAATATTTTTGAAAAATTTGATTTTTCTCGATTTAACCCCGGGTGGGGGGTAGTGCCGCCAGCACCCTGACCCGGGGCTTAAGGGTCCACATCTGAACTGATCGTTCACTCACACCAATAAATCATGATATTTCCTTTACAGGTGTCCTCCCCTTATGCAGACTAATAAGTGACGCTATCTCCTCCTTTGTTAAATCTTTCCTCTAGCCCATTGTGGTAAAAAAAGCAAAGAAACAGTGGGCGATGTGGCAATAAATAGAGGCAGTGTCCTGGGGCGGGGGGGGGGGGGGGGGGAGTGTGAAACTCATATACCTTCGTTCACAAAATGTACACGAGCAACTGGTGAACGTTTTGATGGTTGCCTCGCCTTTGAGCCTCCCTTCGTTGCCAGACGTACAACGCCTGCCTCGATCCCAGCTGCGTGGCGTGGCCTTGAGGGTGTGAGACACTTACAGCATACATCGTTTACTGTCGGCCACCTCACGCATAATGCAATAGCGAGGAGAGTAGGTAAGGCCCAGGTGTGTAGTGTAGGTGTAGGTAAGATCCAGGTGTGTAGTGTAGGTGTAGGTAAGATCCAGGTGTGTAGTGTAGGTGTTGTTTAGGTTCAGGTGTGTAGTGTAGGTAAGGCCCAGGTGTATTGTAAGTGGACGTAAGATCCAGGTGTATAGTGTAGGTGTAGGTAAGGTTCAGGTGTGTAGGTGTTGCGAAGATCCAGGTAACTACGTATTGGTCAAAAGTTTCAAATGGTAAAGTATTAAAATGTTTCAAGTTTCAGATCATGAGATATTAAAAAAAAAAAAACATTGGAATTACATGTACAGTACAGTCCCCTTCACTTCTGCGTTTACAGGGACTCGTTATATAAGCATTCCACAAATCATTATCTTTGAGATATTTATTTCAATATTGTTTTAATTTGATTTCATTGTTTGTTTACTTTTGCGAGTTTCCTTCTGTCGAATATAATCAAACACAGCGACCCCCTGACGACCCCCTAACAACCCCCTGACGACCCCCTAACAACCCCCTGACGACCCCCTAACAACCCCCTGACGACCCCCTGTAAGCGCACTAATGAAGATGGCTGTACCCCCACACCTAACAATTATCACACCTGTGTTAGGATGGGACGGTGCTTCAAACATAGACGAATTATCAGCTGGGAACATCGGTGTGGTGGATTTAATGATTCCGGTTGACCTGGGACGAAAATTCGACTGGATCATGAGTTTAGAGGTGGGCGAACACATCCCCAAGGCTGGCGAAAAGATCTTCATCGACAACCTGGTGAAACATGCGTGTGTAGGTGAGTAAGGATTTCTTATCTGCCTCATCACTCATGCTTGATAGGGAGATTAGTACATGAGGATATTATTCAGTGTGTTATATTCGAGTTAGGAGGTTGGTACTGATAAGCAGGCGGATACATACGACGTGGTAATCCTTATGCCAGGTAACTGTGTGTTTGTGTGTGAGAGAGAGAGGAGTTTTCATCACTTTTCCTGGTTGAAACAGAGAGAGAGAGAGAGAGAGTGAAGCGAGTTGCCTGACTGTGTTTGTCTTTCTAGTGACGTGTTAACACAGTTTTCCCCTCCAGGTGTGGTGTTGTCGTGGGCGGTGCCGGGTCAGGGAGGTCACTCCCACGTCAACTGCCGCACCAACGACTACGTCAAAGACCAGATGGCGAAACGAGGTCTGGAGTCGGATCAAGAGACCGAATATAAGCTCAGAGGTCCAGTAGAGTTAGATTACTTCAAAAATACTCTAATGGTGTTTAGGTTTGTGAAGAGGAAATGTTGAGGTCATCTGCCTCTTATATCCTGGAGGACGAGGTCATTGGTCTCCTAGTGTCTCCATGGCAGCTGTTGATACACTTGTTCTTAAGTGATCATTTTCAACCTATGTTATTCTGCTTTGTGATTATTGTTCTTATAAATAACCATTATGAGTTTTAAAACTATATTAGTATGTCGATTTACTTTTAGTGTGATGTAAAATTGCACCTCTAACTTACCGAAACCAGTGTGTGTGTGTGTGTGTGTGTGTGTTTGTGTGTTTCCTAATAAATATTGCAGTCAATCATAATGTATTTTATCTTAGTACATCTCAATAATTAAATATATTCATTTCTTAACAATAAAACCATGAATGTTTAATATACCAAATAGATTAATTTAAAAAAACAGACAAGACTTCAGATAACCAATAACACCAAACAGCCCTATCAACCAGTTCCCTTGAGTATAGTGCCACGGTGCCACATGAACGACGGAGGCACTGTAAAAGGGTAGCACCACACATGAAGGAGACTGTACCATAAACTAATTATATATGTTTGGTTAATGAAGAGTGTTAAAAATTAATTGAAGTAAGGAATTCATTATTGACAAACTGAAGACAAGATTAAAAAAATATATAAAAATATTCCAATAAAGTGTTTTTCTGTCAGTCTGGTAAAGGTGTCAGTCAGAGTGAATAGTGGATGTACATACGTGGCATCAGGAGAATGGGCACATTTTCGAGAATCAAAGGAGACAACAACAAAATCAGAGTTACAAATGGAGGCTATAAGAGAAATTTGATGTTTTTTCTTATATCTGAAGATTACCAGGTCTTCAACTTTTGTTTAATATATAAGTATTTTAATATTATAAGCCCCAGCAGCCTGACACACCTTTATAATATTGTAATTTAGTTAACAAGAGTGTTTACGATGATATATTGAACCGTCCCTCTAACTCCTCTCATCTCTCTCTCTCTCTCTCTGTCTCATCCTGGTGTGTTATTGGTCATCACAAACAAGCACAACGATCATTACCCAACCCAACACTTTGTTTCTAAGCTCCGCCCATCCCTGACGTCATGTTCAAGGATTCACGAACCACCAAAGATTCGAATCCCTTCATGAACGAAACTCTGAATCAGGAGACATAGAACTGTGAATCCATTGTCAGAATTCTTATTTAGGTCATCCAATACGTATATATTTGTCTTAGTAAACACAACTCAGAGTGTTATTGTCTCGTTGGTGATCCACAAGTTGTAATATTTCTTCCCTGACGTAAATTATTGTCGTTTATAAATGATGTTTCAGTTGGAGATGCTTCAGTTTATTGTGAGTGAGTGAGTAAGTGAGTCGCCTCTAAGGTTCAGAATGAGAGCAGCGTAGGTGGGTATGGGGGCTCCGGCTCACTCCTATACTGACCACCTGCCGGGCTGGACCTCCTCAATGCCTGGGCCTATTGACCCAGCTAAGTATACCTGATGGTGCCTCTTGAAGTGATTGTGTGGTGCTGGAGAAGTGATTGTGGCGGTGCTGAGGAAGTGATTGCGGTGGTGCTGGGGAAGTGAATGTGGCACTGCTGGGGAAGTGATTGTGGCGGTGCTGGGGAAGTGATTGCGGTGGTGCTGGGGAAGTGATTGTGGCGGTGCTGAGGAAGTGATTGTGTGGTGCTGGGGAAGTGATTGTGGCGGTGCTGGGGAAGTGATTGTGGCGGTGCTGGGGAAGTGATTGTGGCGGTGCTGGGGAAGTGATTGTGGTGGTGCTGGGGAAGTGATTGTGGTGGTGCTGGGGAAGTGATTTGTGGTGGTGCTGGGGAAGTGATTTGTGGTGGTGTTGGGGAAGTGATTTGTGGTGGTGTTGGGGGAAGTGATTTGTGGTGGTGTTGGGGGAAGTGATTTGTGGTGGTGTTGGGGGAAGTGATTTGTGGTGGTGTTGGGGGAAGTGATTTGTGGTGGTGTTGGGGGAAGTGATTTGTGGTGGTGTTGGGGAAGTGATTTGTGGTAAAAAATAAAAATAAACTAGCACCAATATATTTCACCTGATCTATTTACCAATTTATACAGGTAACTAAGATTTAATTTATGAATTCAACAGGTGTGCGGGCGACTGAGTAATGTGGAGTGGCAAGATGGCGGACCTCCACCTGTCGTACACCTGGTGAACTCTACTGTAAAGGTTTGTGTACAGTATATTGGAGCTGTAGTTAATGATGTATATGAAGGAGGTAATGTATATAGCTATAAGTAAACACGGGATTTGTATTACTAGTTTATATCAGACATTTGGTATTGTTTTGCAGGTTAATTATATTACAGCAAGTGTGTATAGTTTCTGGACTAACAAGATTTATATAGTTTATAGACTGTGATACTAGGTAATTTATATTAGTTTATAGATGCTAGGTAATTTGTTTATCTACAGTAGACGACATAAGGCTTTAGATACATAATATAAACAGTTTATATATGTGCTAACACTGGTTCATATATTTCAGCACAGCGGTTTTGGTGGCACGGAACCCGATGTGGATGACAGAGGCGTCGGGTTCGATTCCCGGACTGACAAACAACCTTAGACGTGTTGCACAGGACGAGGCACGGAGAGGAGGGATTCTCAAGGGTTCGTAAATTAAAGTTGTTTTACCTGAAATATTTCCCCGCCATTGTTACAAGTAGCGGAAGACTTCAGTGGGAGGGGCCAGTGGCGTGTGTAGGGTCCCTCTATTCTTGATAATTTTGTCTATGGCCATTTTGAGGCTCGGTGCTGTTCGTAATTGCACATCTTGGGCTGCTAGATCGTTCCATCGGTCTCCCAGCCTCTGTGTCAAGTATTGCCTGATAACTTGGCGAGCTTATAGTTATTGTTACCGCCACAGTAAGATAAGCTAGAAGAGAGCGAAAGAGAGGGATAACCATAATAAGATAAACTAGGCGAGAGAGAGAAGGGGTGAGATAAGAGATATAGTGTTGACAACGAATTTGCTGACCAATCTGCTGAGGTGTTTCAATACGAAAACATATGGCCCTCGCCTCCGGGCTGAGATTGCCCTCGAGGGGAGTCTACTGATTTCTACAGGACAGACAACACGTTGGTTCAGACCACTAGACCCTAAAACGTGAGTGATCGTGAAGTATTAGAATCTGCTAAGAAACTCTAAATAACTTTAATAAGTATATTTGTGTACTGCAATTTGACCATATTATACCAATTGTCTCCTGTACCAATAGTTATAACATGCGAGTTATATACTGTATATTGATTGTATTTCATAATATGTGTCCTGAGATAACAGCATTTGTTATATGAGAAATGTTCTTTAACAGGTTTTGACCGAATTATATGGTACGAGTCAACGTTGGGGGTTTATTTCTCCAGCAACAAACCAATGAGCGTTAATAGTTATGTCTTCTCGTGTTGTGGTGCGTGACATCGCCAACTGATGGCCCGGGTTCAGGTTTACCATCCTTCTGAAGATTGTGAAGGGCTGAGATCCGGCTTAATGTCATGCCTAAAGTTATGAATAATAGAGATATTTGGCCAGACTCATCTTAGTCACTGTGTTGCACCTGATCTTAGAGCCTCAGTGGCCACCTTTAGGGCTCCTCTGTAGACAACATTACCCTCGTAGTGTTCTGTGCTCCGGTATTTCTTCCGTGGCTGTTATTTTCTTCTGTAGGTTTTCTTGGAGTAGCTATTCGTCCTCCAGGTCTTAATCCTTCTTCCTTGTTCGCCGGGTTGTACACTCCTCTGCTGTTATCTCGAGTACTACCACAAAGCGGGAGTTTGGGGGGTGTGCACGAGTGTTTGGGGGGTGTGCACGAGTGTTTGGGGGGTGTGCACGAGTGTTTGGGGGGTGTGCACGAGTGTTTGGGGGGTGTGCACGAGTGTTTGGGGGGTGTGCACGAGTGTTTGGGGGGTGTGCACGAGTGTTTGGGAGGTGTGCACGAGTGTTTAAGGGGTGTGCACGAGTGTTTGGTGGTGTCTGGGGAGAGTCAGGTGGTGTCTGGGGAGTTGGTCTCTTCACTCGGTCCTCCGTGACGCTTGGATATGGTCCCTGTACATATATATTGATGTTTAATAAGTTAACAATTATTGGTGTTACAGGTATATGGGCAATGCAGGTGCGGTATACAGCTAAGCATACATTTATACAGTATACAAGTATATCACTGTAGATGGGCTTATACAGTATACATAGACACTGTAGGTATATAATTTATTTACCAAGACACTGAGGATATATATACAGTCTGTTAGGATGTTTCACTAAGGATAGCTAACAAGGAAGGTCACATGCTTGTATCCAGTACACAGTTCCGGATGACAGTATTACAGAACACAGAAACGACAGATGGAAGATATAGAGAGAGGAACGGGACTGTGTGACCATTATAGTGAACATTAGTTAATAGTAGGACCAGGGAGGTTGAAAGGTGAGCACATGGTTATAATAGTGTATGTGATGGTGTGGGTGAAGGATCAACAAGGTGGTGACGTGAGGAAGAATGGGATCAGTTTGTGTTGTGGAGAATGTGATGGTGAACAGTGAACAGGAGAGTATGAGGCGATGACAGTGTTCATTAAGGGGGTAAGGGCATCAGGTCAACTGGTATCGACAACTTGGAGAATGAGAAGTGAAAGATTTATAAGAATTGTGGTAAAAGAGAGAAGAGGAATGGCCAAGGAGGTGGAGGGAAGAGTCAGGGAGCATCACTATAAGACTTGTGTGGTGTAGCGTTAACGGGAGAGTTGTTAGTGGCTTATGAGGCTTTGTTGTGGAGGTAGTTCAATACTTTTAGTCCAGTAGTGTGAATAATAAATGATAGGAAAAATAGACATATTCATTCTTGCAACTCTACAGCATACATGAGAAATACTAATGTTTGTCTAATTACTATCCATTTGACAGGCACAAACAGAAGTTACCTGCCCAAGGAGGAAGAAAACAGCAGCCAGGTGTCCAGATGATGAACCAACAACAGCCAGGTGTCCAGATGATGAACCAACAACAGCCAGGTGTCCAGATGATGAACCAACACCAAGTTAGTCAAGAGGAAAACACAAGAAAACTGAAAAACGTTGAACTGCCGCACATGAGTCAGCGTTACCCGACATAAGTTGTATTGTGATGAAGTAAGTGTTACTTTGATGCGGCCACATAAACATTAAGCAAATTATAACAGTGTAAAGTGTAGGAGTGATGGAAGGACTTGTTGTGAGGTGTAGGAGTGAGGGAAGGACTTGTTGTGAGGTGTAAGAGTGAGGGAAGGACTTGTTGTGAGGTGTAGGAGTGAGGGAAGGACGTGCTGTGAGGTGTAGGAGTGAGGGAAGGACTTGTTGTGAGGTGTAGGAGTGAGGGAAGGACTTGTTGTGATGTGAGGGGGCGGGTTCTCTAGCTGCCACCAATGTGAGGGGGCGGGTTCTCTAGCTGCCACCAATGTGAGGGGGCGGGTTCTCTACCTGCCACCAATGTGAGGGGGCGCATTCCCTCTGTTTCTACACCACCCTCATTTTATTTACTTCTCTTAGTTCTTTCTCTACTCAGTTCCGGAACCTATTCTTGGGTAGCATGGACGAGGGTCTAGGCACGTGAGTATGGTAATTTTGGTATCAGGTCACTTGGATGGAAATAAAGGTAAAATACTGTGGGAGAAATGAATACACCTTAATTACTCAAAGAACAAGTTTATTAATATAAAATCCAAGGGGAAAATAGATGTTATTAACACATAACTACCAGGCTCAGCTCCTGGGCCTATTGCAAACTCTGTCTTATGTACTGGTTTCCTTGTTTTCCTATTTACTCAACAGCAATTATTCGGACATTACACTCTTACCGTGCACCCAATACCTGATGTCACCTCACATTATATCGCAGGACCAGCTCCTTGTCTTTCCTCCCAAGACACTAATACTGATACAAACCCCGACATGGGTCCCCCACAACATGGGTAAGTATTAACAACACCTACAACCACACTGTAGACCATAATTCCAAGGCCTGTCACAGGGTATAGCACTGGCGCCTCTACAACTGCTGTTGTGGTCGGTTACACTCCGACCCGAGATGGGGTAGCCAGACACATGGCGGGTCTGAGGTCTGGCCCAACGAAGCCTTGGGGCACATTAATCCGGCCGCATCGGTGCCATCTTCTCACATATGATCCCGGCTGGACATCTAATACATCCGAGGCCGTTGTTGGATGGTAGAGCGATTCAAGAATCACAATGGGATCGGGAGACAAACGGGAATCAGCGTCAGGGGACCTGTATGGGTGAAGGGACGGGCACTCACTAACTGTGACAACAACATCACGTTTCAGGGGACGTTAAAGACGTAAATATGACTTCACTCAGAGCATATCAACTACGTTACTGTAACACTTGCACAATCAACTATTAATTGGGTCAAATCACTTAAAGAAGGGCAAATTACAACACAGAGTGGGTGGCCTACCTGTATGGGTGAAGGGACGGGCACTCACTAACGGTTGAAATGCCCGCAGCGCCCTCACTCAAAACAGACCAGGGAGTCCACCTACTTCTATTCCGATGAATTAATTTACTGTACACTCTGACCTTGAAATTGAGACTATGAACTCATTTTCATTCTCTATTATCATCTCAACTAACAATGCTCTGACTCAGCTATCGAAAGCCAAATTAAATTGATTACAAAGGGTTAGATGGCAACAGGTCCCAGCATACAGCGTTTACTCCCATAGACCAAGACGTGGGAAATAGAGAACGGGGGACGTTTCCACTGGGGGGACTCAAGAGGGTTTTGTGGACGTTTGAGCGTAATATGAATCCTTAAGGTTTTCAGGTTAGCCGTCATGACCATTACAAAGCTTCCTCCTTCCCCAAGATTCATATTAGGCGGTAACGTTCGCAAAACATGTGCGGTAATTACACAGATTCTTTAAACAACTGTTACCTTTCGTCACGGTTTCACACTACATACACTCGTAAAACACATCAGGACTCTTACAGGTATCTGGTACAAAAGCATACAAAATACAAACAAACAATGGTTACATACATGGGATAAACAGTAGCAAAAAAAATTAATCCATTATCATTGACAACATGGCATAGGGAAACAAAATACAAGAATTAAACATACATAGGAAAATAATGCACCAATAAAGAAAAACATAAAATGGGGTTACATACATAACATAAAAAATTTGTTACACAATACAAACTCTGAAGACACCGTTTCTCATATCATAGTTCAAAGAGGAGACTGATCAAATGCTTACTCAACACCACTGAGATTTAACTTAGACTTCTCAAGCTAGGACGTAGATGAACAGACCCCATCAAGTCGAAGGAATGACATGTTGCTCTTAATCTTAAGAGTTGTGTCGCACTCGCGAGAGGCAGCACCATTCAAGGGACTCCGAACGAGCGGGTATTCCCAAGAATTCAAAAATGCTAACGAAACGGTCCTCATGAGAACACCGCCAAACCAACAACTGTCTGTACTTATGGCATTAGCCATGTAGTAGAATCGGCGCCATTGTCGAGGCCTGACTACACCTGAAAGTCACGAACATTACTCCTATACACATCCACAATAAGCCTAGCTCGGGCTTTACCGGCAAAACTTGAGAACTCTCAACTGGTATCTTTACTCAACTAGTAACAGATACCCATCAGATGATTGCATAACAGCCAATCCATCTTCCAATCTCTGTCTCTCCTGCACTTGACAATCCCCATCAAAAAAAAAATCAAAGAAAAAAAAAAATCACAAACACCTACACACTCCCAAACATTCCCAACTCACATGGCAAACAACGTACTCACTTACCAGTTGTACTTCCCAATTGCAGCACATGTATGCAAAACATCACTCTTCACCATGCATGTCAACAATCAATTCCTTCCAGTCAAAGTCTACAGCCCTTTAAAGAAATCTCGGTAACACTGATGCTCGTCTCCCACATAACTAGCAAGAGAGGCATTCCACACTCTTCTTTTCTACACTTCCTTGTCCATCAGGCCATGCACCTGATGAAACAACTGGTGGTGAAACCTGGGTGTCATTCCTGAGAATGAACATGTCTCCACCCTCATACTTCTCAAGTCTACACATCAACTTACTGGACACAGGTTCTGAGCTGACTGCCCTGATTTGTTCTCTTGTGACGGCAATCATGCCTGGAGGTCACAATTTCTCACTGTACTACACAACACGGGCACAGTGCACACTTTCAAAAACAAATGGATTACTGCCTAACTGTCCTTCTAATACATGAGAACACTTGAAATACTGGCTCAAAATTATTGCACAACTTTCTACTCAACTTATTACTCATGACCCGTAGTAATAACACTGAAATGTGAACTTGTACTTTGCTGTCACTTTTCAAGACAAACTTACTGTGCACACTCAAAGGCAATGGTACTTGTTATTGTCAATCTCTGTAGGGTGCAACACTGTATTAACTCTTCCGGAATTACACCGTACTATAACAAATCAAACTTAAAAAAAGGAATCAGACATTTCCATTACTGAGTGTCACTTTCACAAAATAAAGTGGTAATACTGTAATATTTTACGAGACTGTCCCCTCAGTACTCAACAAATATTCACTGTCTTTTCAATTGCAATGATTTCAACACTGTTATCACTTCACAATTTACTCTGTGGTACTCACAAATGGGGGGTCCTTACATGTACTTTCACCAATCAATTTCCAAAGATTGCGTTCTTTTACAGATGTCCATATCACCATAGAGTTCTCAACTCATCAAAGCAATTGCTGAAATTATACATGCATTAGATCTCAAATAAACATAAAACACACTTAATGACATTGCCTGTAAGTCTACACTGCTAGAAACTAATGCTCTATTCACTAAAAATCATACTAATAGAAACAATACAAAAAATACAAAATACTCGGGTATCTAACACAACACAGGTTATACAAATAAATTCACTTGTCAAAACTGACCTCAGCTTATAACTAAACACTTCCAATTAAATTAAAACAACTACGCCCATATTATGTAAATTACAAATAACACTAATACATAACCTTAATATAATTATGGCCTTCCGGTATACTCAGAAATCGACACTGTCCACAACACTCGTAACATTGCACATGATCAATGTCCCTCATTGGCTGTAAATAACAAAGCATTAACTCGAGTGATCACACAATTGCTATGGTACCAGTGCAGAAAGGCACCCAAAAAAAATTTACCTTGGCATACAACCAACACTTTTCTGAGATTTCACAAAAGACTGCAAAAAAATTTAGGTAGCTAACCTCTGTTTTCAGACATTTTCAGACACTTTTCAATACATTGCTGTACACTTTACTTTAAAACAGATTTCTAATTTTCTCGAGGCCCATGTTCTAACCTAACTCCAAATAAAGTATTTGCCGTGAACTGCTTTCAACATCTCCGCAACCTCAAAAAAAATTTTGCACAGAATTGCACTATACTGTACACTGGGAAAAATTTCCATTACAAGATTATCATCACTCTGAAATATTCATTAGTTACAGTGACATGGTTAGGTAGATGCACAGAGAAATGGTTATTACAACTCACATTTAAACACAGAAATTACCCACAGTATCACATTTATTCCTCCTGACCTTGATATCATATAAATTACATCCCAACGCTGCCACCAATGTGAGGGGGCGGGTTCTCTACCTGCCACCAATGTGAGGGGGCGCATTCCCTCTCTGTTTCTACACCACCCTCATCTTATTTACTTCTCTTAGTTCTTACTCTACTCGGTTCCATCACCTATTCTTGGGTAGCATGGACGAGGGTCTAGGCACGTGAGTATGGTAATTTTGGTATCAGGTCACTTGGATGGAAATAAAGGTAAAATACTGTGGGAGAAATGAATACACCTTAATTACTTAAAGAACAAGTTTATTAATATAAAATCCAAGGGGAAAATAGATGTTATTAACACACAACTACCAGGCTCAGCTCCTGGGCCTACTGCAAACTCTCTGTCTTATGTACTGGTTTCCTTGTTTTCCTATTTACTCAACAGCAATTTTTCGGACATTACACTCTTACCGTGCACCCAATACCTGATGTCACCTCACATTATATCGCAGGACCAGCTCCTTGTCTTTCCTCCCAAGACACTAATACTGATACAAACCCCGACATGGGTCCCCCACAACATGGGTAAGTATTAACAACACCTACAACCACACTGTGGACCATAATTCCAAGGCCTGTCACAGGGTATAGCACTGGCGCCTCTACAACTGCTGTTGTGGTCGGTTACACTCCGACCCGAGATGGGGTAGCCAGACACATGGCGGGTCTGGGGTCTGGCCCAACGAAGCCTTGGGGCACATTAATCCGGCCGCATCGGTGCCATCTTCTCACATATGATCCCGGCTGGACATCTAATACATCCGAGGCCGTTGTTGGATGGTAGAGCGATTCAAGAATCACAATGGGATCGGGAGACAAACGGGAATCAGCGTCAGGGGACCTGTATGGGTGAAGGGACGGGCACTCACTGTGACAACAACAACACGTTTCAGGGGACGTTAAAGACGTAAATATGACTTCACTCAGAGCATATCAACTACGTTACTGTAACACTTGCACAATCAACTATTAATTGGGTCAAATCACTTAAAGAAGGGCAAATTACAACACAGAGTGGGTGGCCTACCTGTATGGGTGAAGGGACGGGCACTCACTAACGGTTGAAATGCCCGCAGCGCCCTCACTCAAAACAGACCAGGGAGTCCACCTACTTCTATTCCGATGAATTAATTTACTGTACACTCTGACCTTGAAACTGAGACTATGAACTCATTTTCATTCTCTATTATCATCTTTACTAACAATGCTCTGACTCAGCTATCGAAAGCCAAATTAAATTGATTACAAAGGGTTAGATGGCAACAGGTCCCAGCATACAGCGTTTCCACTGGGGGACTCAAGAGGGTTTTGTGGACGTTTGAGCGTAATATGAATCCTTAAGGTTTTCAGGTTAGCCGTCATGACCATTACAGTGAGGTGTAGGAGTGAGGGAAGGACTGGTGAGGTGTAGGGGTGAGGGAAGGACTTGTTGTGAGGTGTAGGAGTGAGGGAAGGACTTGTGAGGTGTAGGAGTGAGGGAAGGAAATTCTTTTTTTTAAATTTAATTTTTTAGTTTAACTTTTTTTTTTATTTAAGTTTAATTAATTATTTTTTTAATACTTTAGTATTTTTTAATTTGACCAATTTATTTAAAAAACTATTATAGTAAAGTGAGCTTTTGGTGAGTTACCTGAGAGTTTTTAACAGGTGAGCAAGAGTCATGTGAAATGATAACTGGCTGTCATATGAACATTTATTAATTCATTAAGCACATGGATACAATCAAGCTATGTTGAACCAATCAATTTGTTGCTTGAAGGTCAGGTCACTAGTGTGTGGGCACGCTGCTCGTGTAGGGGTCAGGTCACTGGTGTATAGGCACGCTGCTCGTGTAGGGGTCAGGTCACTGGTGTGCGGGCACGCTGCTCGTGTAGAGGTCACTGGTGTGCGGGCACGCTGCTCGTGTAGAGGTCAGGTCACTGGTGTGTAGGCACGCTGCTCGTGTAGAGGTCACTGGTGTGCGGGCACGCTGCTCGTGTAGAGGTCAGGTCACTGGTGTATAGGCACGCTGCTCGTGTAGAGGTCAGGTCACTGGTGTATAGGCACGCTGCTCGTGTAGGGGTCACGTCACTGCTGTGTGGGCACGCTCCTTGTTGAAGGCCTCTTGTCTAACTCTGGTCGGGTTAATCTCTTCACTCACCTGAAAATATGAGAGTTAACTTGAGTAAACAGTTTACTTCAATCACCAATATTTTAAACGTCTTCATAAATATCAAGTCCAAAATATTTAATTACAACTAAAGTTTATTAACAACAACAGTCGACTGTAAAGTTAAACTTAACAAGAAATTTTAACTTTGGATAATTTTCTTCACACTTGCAACGAATAAGTTTATCACTAGATTAACGAGACTAAGAAGTAATGTTTAAATTTTACGTTAGAAGCAAATATAATGCTTAAAGCTGCCTCAGAAAACAAACTTGCAAAATAGATTAAGCTGAATTATCAAACCATTAAGTCATTTTCCTAATTATTTTAGCCCAAAAACTTTCATTATTATCGATTTAATTTACCTTTAAACGCTGTACTTAACTACAACTAAATATATATAACATTAATTTATCCCCAATAAATTATTTACTCTAGACTGAAAAACATTTAAACGGATGGTTTACAGAGTTAATAGAATTGGTTTACAAAATCAATTGATGTAAAATCTAAGTAAAAATTAAGTTTACTTATTAAGGAATGCTTTAAGGTCTCCACTGGTAGCGGCTGTTCTGTCGTCATCCTCCTCTATTCTCAAAGCTTCCTCATATCTCAGTCACTCTTGTAATAATAAATTAATCCGCTATACTGTACTCCAGACTCTGGTACTGGTCTCTACTACCTCGTGATTTATATTACTGTACAGCTGTATAACCAAAGTAATCTCAGAGTAGTCACACGTATAATTAACGTTTTCTATAGTTTTGTGTAACAGAAAATTTTCATAATTAAGGGGTAACTCGCCATTTTGCACGACTTAAAAGCCCGTGAATAATACCTCCAGTCTATATAGATTTAGTATTAAGGGACAATTCAAGATGCCTATATGATTGTTAAGATGACTTCATCGGTTTATTGTAGCGTAATATTATGAACAGTATACTATATCTGGGAGTTTTGTTTACGGTTGTCTAAAATTAAATAAATACTAATCATTTGAAGGACGGATATACACAACTGATCTGAGAGAATCTTGGATGTATTAGGTACGTGAAGTGTTGAGGTGGACTCATAACGTAGATTACAAGTGCGTCTGGAAGCTATACTAAGGCGAGTCCATACTGCAGATTACCAAATATTATCGAACAAATAAACACGATTGTATTGGGTAACAAATTTACTAATGACTTAAGTGAAAACAATGAGTGGGATACTGACTATATACCCAGGTAGTGTCCAGGGTGCCGGAAGGGTGGTAGCGAGGCTTCAGTCAATAGATTGTATACAAATTATTATTACTATTATTTAGCTGAATTTATATAACTGAAATAGTAAGTTATGTGACGACTTTTTCACTGAAGTTAACTATTTAAAAACGGCCATTAGCTAAACTTTGTCCACTAAGAATTGAGGAGCCCCAACAGAAACTAAGGTACACAACAGTTAAAGGTTCAATAGTTACCTTGAGCAACAGTAGAGGCTGTAGCAAGACCCATCACGTCTTATTGGTGTCAGATGAAACTGGGTGTTGAACAAGACAGCTCAGGTGGCCCACAGGCGAGGAGGAGCATGGCAAGACAGCTCAGGTGGCCCACAGGCGAGGAGGAGCATGACAAGACAGCTCGCGTGGCACAGGTGAAGGGGAGCATGACAAGACAGCTCAGGTGGCCCACAGGCGAGGAGGAGCATGGCAAGACAGCTCAGGTGGCCCACAGGCGAGGAGGAGCATGGCAAGACAGCTCAGGTGGCCCACAGGCGAGGAGGAGCATGGCAAGACAGCTCAGGTGGCCCACAGGTGAGGAGGAGCATGACAAGACAGCTCAGGTGGCCCACAGGTGAGGAGGAGCATGACAAGACAGCTCGCGTGGCACAGGTGAAGGGGAGCATGGCAAGACAGCTCAGGTGGCCCACAGGCGAGGAGGAGCATGACAAGACAGCTCACGCGGCCCACAGGCGAGGAGGAGCATGACAAGACAGCTCAGGTGGCCCACAGGCGAGAAGGAGCATGACAAGACAGCTCGCGTGGCCCACAGGTGAGGAGGAGCATGACAAGACAGCTCGCGTGGCCCACAGGCGAGGAGGAGCATGGCAAGACAGCTCACGTGGCCCACAGGCGAGGAGGAGCATGACAAGACAGCTCACGTGGCCCACAGGTGAGGAGGAGCATGGCAAGACAGCTCGCGTGGCCCACAGGTGAAGGGGAGCATGACAAGACAGCTCACGTGGCCCACAGGCGAGGAGGAGCATGGCAAGACAGCTCGCGTGGCCCACAGGTGAAGGGGAGCATGACAAGACAGCTCACGTGGCCCACAGGTGAAGGGGAGCATGACAAGACAGCTCACGTGGCCCACAGGTGAAGGGGAGCATGACAAGACAGCTCAGGTGGCCCACAGGCGAGGAGGAGCATGACAAGACAGCTCGCGTGGCCCACAGGTGAAGGGGAGCATGACAAAACAGCTCGCGTGGCCCACAGGTGAGAAGAGTGTGACAGCTGGCAATACTGCAGGAATGGCGACTGTTCATAGTCTTTTTTGGGAGAGGAGCCAGGAGGGTGCTGAGGCCTGGTCCGTGCAGTAGCTGTGGCTCACCATGGCTCGGGTAGTCCACGGGGAGTTGGATCTGGAAGAGAATCGTAAAATAGAAGGCGTCGAGTTTACTTCAGGAAACAACAGTAGGCCGAGTCTTGAATGAGTCCACACTCGGTGCCGTTACAACGATCTATCGTAAATTGTTCCAATAATTCACAACTATCACTCCTTAGAAGCTTTACCTAAAAATGTTCTGAATTTGTGGCCTTTTCAACGTTAAGTTGTGACCACTAGTGGGGCGGGCTTCCGCCAGCTCCAGGAATAATTTTCTTTGTCATCCTACACGAGTTGCTCTCTGGATGTGTATTAAAACAACCTTAGTGGTGAAACTCATGATATTAACATTATTATTAAGGTTCATTCGTTTAAAATACCATTTTAAAGTTTTTCTTTGCGTGTATATCATCTTGAAAACACCTCGTAGCATATACTGTAGAATAGTTGAGTTAGCCAGTAAAAAAGTTCGTTTTCTTTAATATTAATAAAAGAAAACGTTAAGGGCTAACTTAAGTAATATTTCTGTACTTAACTTTGCACTAACTCCATAACGCATCGATATATTTATCAAAGTTAAAAAGAAAAACAGGATAATGTTTATATTCACGAAGAAACAATAACTTTATAATGAGAGATATAAATAAAAATGAATTTTATCATTTGAAGTTGAAGTAAATGAAAATAATCTGATGTGTCTACGTGAATGAGTTTAAATGATGGACTCAAATAACGCAATTAAAGGCCCTTTAAGACAGTAGTATTTGTAGTGAATAAAGGCCCTTTAAGACAGTAGTATTTGTAGTGTATAAAGGCCCTTTAAGACAGTAGTATTTGTAGTGTATAAAGGCCCTTTAAGACAGTAGTATTTGTAGTGTATAAAGGCCCTTTAAGACAGTAGTATTTGTAGTGTATAAAGGCCCTTTAAGACAGTAGTATTTGTAGTGTATAAAGGCCCTTTAAGACACAGTAGTATTTGTAGTGTATAAAGGCCCTTTAAGACAGTAGTATTTGTAGTGTATAAAGGCCCTTTAAGACACAGTAGAGGTTGTAGTGTATAAAGGCCCTTTAAGACACAGTAGTATTTGTAGTGTATAAAGGCCCTTTAAGACAGTAGTATTTGTAGTGTATAAAGGCCCTTTAAGACAGTAGTATTTGTAGTGTATAAAGGCCCTTTAAGACAGTAGTATTTGTAGTGTATACAGGCCCTTTAAGACACAGTAGAGGTTGTTAAGCGCCGGTGTCTTATGAATGACATTAACTACCGGAGTTGCCTCACAAATATTGATGTTCCAATTATTTTTGTAGTGGACAGAAACACATTGTTTTCCCGCTATTTTTATGATATTTTACGGGATATTAATTTGGTGTTAGTTAATTAGATATTTCTAAAAGAGAATTAATTGTGATCACCGCAGTCTTATTTAGTTTTGAAAGACATTAATTTCGCGAAAGTTGAATTATTGTTAATTAGACATTATCTTTATACCAATATACAATATTTTCGCGCCAGTTCATATAGCGTGTTGTTACATAGACCAAAGTTAAATATCGGAATAACACAGAACATTTAAATTAGCGAGATACATTAAATTAAATAAATAAAT
The DNA here is from genome assembly GCA_958450375.1 of Homarus gammarus. Lineage (NCBI taxonomy): Eukaryota > Metazoa > Arthropoda > Malacostraca > Decapoda > Nephropidae > Homarus > Homarus gammarus. Next base: position 528,702 of record CAUDMG010001333.1, read on the forward strand.
TCCTATTAAAAGACGTAACCAAATATAGAAATTTAACAAACAAACCTCAGCCAAGAATTAAAAGCTAACAAAATCAATTAACACAATATTGAAGAAAACAAAAATAACAATTGAAATATGGCCTCAACATTACTCTGAGACTCTACCTTAACTATGTACAGTAAGTGTCCAATATCAGACTTAATTAGCATATAGTTCATGTATTATTATTGTTGTTTTTGAGGTGACTGTCTATTGTCTGTCTGTCTGTCTGTCGTTCTCTCTACTTATATAACTAACTAATGACTTTTTTGGACTATCCTTGGTCAAATTGCCATACTGCTTACCTTCGTTTGTATACCTGTACTGTCTAGTTACATTATTTGCATACATTGTCTACACACAGGTGAACTGTATACCTGATGAAATAACCTGGCGTATTCGAACCCAGGAACCATCACTTGCTAGCCGAGTTGCCAAACCAATACACCACGGCACACCATACACACCAGGCACGCGCACACACCAGGCACACACACACACGCCCACACCAGACACACACACACACCAGACACACACACCCCAGACACACACACACACACACCACACACACACACACACACACACCCCAGACACACACACACACACCCCAGACACACACACACACACACCAGACACACACACACACACACACGCACTGTTTAATTAATGGCTACAAATGAAACACTAAATCATTTTATCAATTAAGATTTCACTACAGGTATTGCAAGATTTCCTATTGTATGTTGCAGGAATGTTGAATCTCGTTACCCTTATGTACAACAATTCACCCTCAAGGTATCCCTACTTCACTATTACCTTAACAGTATTTCTCTACGTATGCAAATGAGCTTTCCACTGCAATTTCCCTACATGTCTAAATCGTCAAAGAGCTGTAATTTGACGGAGAGTTTGTAAACACGCCTATATATTCTGGGGTAATATTTTGTTGAAGGAATTGCAATGCTGAGTCAAGTTATGGGAGGAGTCTGTGGTGAGTGAGGAGGTTATTGGTCCGTGAATTAGAGAGAGAGAAATACAAAGTGAGAAAGAATGGAGGAGAGAGAGAGAGAGAGAGAGAGAGAGAGACAAAAAGACAGACAGACAAAGATAGAGGCAGGGAGAAGGAGAGAGAGAGAGAGACTGATAAATCCTATTAATTAAGAGTCATCTAAACAGCTCATTTTCGGGGACCTCTCTCTCTCTCTCTCTCTCTCTCTCTCTCTCCCTCTCTCTCTCTCTCATCATTGGCCAAGTGAATCTCTTTTCAGCCAATCACAACACACGACTCACGTCACAGTACCCGGCCTTATTCTATGATACAAACAAACTTAATTGGCAGATCTTTGTGGTTGGGTGGAGGGGGAGGGTGAAGGGAGAGTGAGAGGGTGGAGTCGTGGGTGGAGGGAGAGGGTGGAGACGTGGGTGGAGGGAGAGGGTGAAGGCGTGGGTGGAGGGAGAAGGTGGAGGGAGAAGGTGGAGACGTGGGTGGAGGGAGAGGGTGAAGGCGTGGGTGGAGGAAGAGGGAGGGTGACAGGTGGAGGTTGAGTGGGTGGAAGGGGAGAGACTGAGAGAGAGAGAGAGAGGTTGAGGAGGGAAGCAGAAGGTTGGCATAAGGCGTACCCCCTCCACCCCATCCTCCACTACCCCTACTCCTAGTGGTGGGGGAGTGGTCGAGGGAGGGATAGAGACCTGTGGAGGGAGATGCCTCAGGCTAGACGCGTGCTCCTCCGCTATCCTCCTCTTCCCCCTCTCCTCCTTCCTCTCCCTCCCTCCCTCCTCTCTCTCTCCCTCCCTCCATCCTCTCTCTCCCTCCCTCCCTCCTACCCTCCTCTCTCTCTCTCTCTCTCTCTCTCTCTCTCTCTCTCTCCTCCCGGACCTACGACCAGGAGGTGAGGCAACAGGTCCTAAGGTACAAGACTAGTAACGACGCCATTATCAAGCCAATAACAACACCACTACTACCACCCCCACCACTACCACCACTACCACTACCACCACTACCACCACTAGTACCACCACCACTAACACCACTACCACCACCACTACTACCACCACCACTAACACCACTACCACTAACACCACCACCCCACCACTACCACCACCCCCACCACTACCACCACCCCCACCACTATCACCACTACCACGACCACCACTATCACCACTACCACGACCACCACTACCACCACCACTAACACCACCACCACTACCACTACTACCACCACCACCACCACCACCACTAGTACCACTACCACTAACACCACTACCACTAACACCACCACCACTAACACCACCCCCACCACTACCACCACCCCCACCACTACCACCACCCCCACCACCACCACCACCACCACCACTACCACCACCACTAACACCACTACCACCACCACTAACACCACTACCACCACCACTAACACCACCACCACCACCACTACCACCACCACCACCACCACTACTACCACCACCACCACCACTACTACCACCACTAACACCACTACCACCACTAACACCACTACCACCACTAACACCACTACCACCACCACCACCACTACCACCACCACTAACACCACTACCACCACCACTAACACCACTACCACCACCACTAACACCACTACCACCACCACTAACACCACCACCACCACCACTACTACCACCACCACCACCACTACTACCACCACTAACACCACTACCACCACTAACACCACTACCACCACCACCACTACCAACAACAACCCATGAGGGACCAACTAAACACAATACGTTTCAATTACTCCGTTGACGAAGACACAAAAAAAATACAAAATGATTACCACCCTTTTCCACCTCCTCCCTCTCCCTTCACCCTTCCCACTCCCTTCCCCTCTCCCCCCCCCCTTCCCACTCCCTTCCCCTCTCTCTTCCTTCCCCCCTCTCTCTTCCTTCCCCCCTCCCTCTCCCTACCCCCTACCTCTCCCTTCCCCCTCCCTCTCCCTTCCCCCCTCCCTCTCCCTTCCCCCCTCCTTCTCCCTTCCCCCCTCCTCTCCCTTCCCCCTCCTCTTCCTCCCCCCTCCTCTCCCTTCTCCCCTTCCTCTCCTTTCCCCCTCCTTTTCCTCCCCCCTCCTCTCCCTTCTCCCCTTCCTCTCCTTTCCCACCTCTCCCTCCTACCGGGCAAAACAGGCAATCAAATTACTCCCAGACCAGCAGTTAAGAGGTTCTGACTGGCGTAACAAGGCTCTGGTGGTTGCAAGGTTGTTTGTACAAGATTGCTATCGCGAGCTCTGACTGGCGGCTCTTATTGTCCATCAGGTTGTGCGCGTGACCCACCCCGGCTACTGGGCTTTTGTTGAGTTGGCCCGGGAGCGTGGCTGGCTGGCTGGCTGGTTGGCTGGATGACTGGTTGGTTGATTGGTTAGGTTGGTTGGCTGGTTGGGTGGTTGGTTGGTTGACTAGCTTGATGGCTGGTTGTCTCGATGGATGGATGGATGGCTGGGTGGCTGGTTGACTGCCTGGCTGGTTGACTGGGTGGCTGGTTGACTGCCTGGCTGGTTGACTGGGTGGCTGGTTGACTGCCTGGCTGGGTGGCTGGTTGACTGCCTGGTTGGGTGGCTGGTTGACTGCCTGGCTGGGTGGCTGGTTGGCTGGGTGGCTGGCCCGACTACCATAAAAGGCCAGAATCAGTTGACCGAAATATATTGCGTTTGTTGACCTTGTATCAGAACCTGTTGTCTCCCCCCCCCCCTCTCTCTCTCTCTCTCTCTCTATCAACCCACGAAATATATCTTCCACGAAAAAAAAAAATAATAATTCCTTCATTTTATTGGGTTTTTTCCCAGGACGGTGGTAGCGGCTGAGGGTGTGACAAATGGTAGAACAAGCACTAAGACGCCCACACCTCTCCCTTATCCTACAGGGGGCTGGGGCGGGGGGGGGGGGTCAAGCCAAGCACTAAGACTCCCACAGTCCCACACCCCTCCCTTATCCTACAGGGGGCTGGGGGGCGGGGTCAAGCCAAGCACTAAGACTCCCACAGTCCCACACCCCTCCCTTATCCTACAGGGGGCTGGGGGGGGGGGGGGTCAGGCCAGGTGCCATTGTCCATCCTGGGATTAGCATAACTTCTATTGTCATACATTAGGTGAAAAGATTAACTTGTATGATCTTATCTGATTATGATTGGGGGGGGGGGGGTTGTTGTTGTGGTTAATGTTGGTGTGGTGGTGGTAGTTGTGGTGTTTGTTGTGGTTGTGGTTGATGTGATTGTTGGTGTTGTGGTGGTGGTAGTTGTGGTATTTGTTGTTGTTGTTATGGTAGTTGTGGTGGTTGTGGTTGATGTGATTGTTGTTGTGGTGGTGGTGGTGGTGGTAGTTGTGGTGTTTGTTGTGGTTGATGTGATTGTTGTTGTTGTTGTGGTGGTAGTTGTGGTATTTGTTGTTGTTGTTGTAGTTATGGTAGTTGTGGTTGTGGTTGATGTGATTGTTGTGGTGGTGGTGGTAGTGGTAGTTGTGGTGTTTGTTGTGCTGGTGGTAGTTGTGGTATTTGTTGTTGTTGTTGTAGTTATGGTAGTTGTGGTTGTGGTGGTTGTGGTTGTCTTTTCCCAATAACTATCAGAAGTATTATAACAATTAACACCAGTATCATAACAACCATAATAAAACAACAACAACAACAACAACAACTACTACTACTACTACAACAACAAAAACAACAACAACAACAACAATCCATTAAAAGTTATAGTTCAAGAAGGTAAGGGAATCACTATATCGAGGTCAATTAGATGTAAAACCTCAATATAACAAACTACATGCGATAGTACAATCCATTATATTGAGGTCCGTTATATATGAAACACTCGATATAACGAACTATACCCCTTAAATATCCGGTATATGGAGGATTTTACAATATAAGCGGATTTTTTCTCTGATATAATTTTCATACATAATAATAAAAAAACAACTGACCTTCTATAACCTAACCTAACCTAGCCTAACCTAACCTAGCCTAACCATATACAGAACACTCGTCGTAGTTCCCGTTAATGGGTACAAAGATAAACAAAAGGACAATTATGTTATTCATGAATTCGCTAACTACCTCCTACTGCTATTATGAAGCTAACGACCCAAACCACCATCTGGTAGTTTTAAGGTGGTCGCCTGATAATTAGACAAGGTAGGTTATTTCACCTGGTTATTAATTATCCTAAAGTTACCTGGAGGATTTGGTTAGGTTAGGTAGAGATGGATACCTGTGAAGTAAACAAGATTAGAAGGTCCATTACGACAGCACGGCCAAAGTGATAAGTTGCAGCAAGTAGCAGAGAATTCGAAAAAAAGTAGCTATAGCGCAGGAGGTGGGCGCCTCGAACTGGTTAACTACGTTACCGATAAGGGCAAATGGTTTCAGTCTCAATAAACAAGAATCTACAGATGCCATTGCTCTAAGGTACGGTAGGCCAGTAGAAGGTTTGCCCTCCCAATGCGTGTGTGGCTCTTCCTATGACGTCGATCACACCATGGTGTGCAAGAAAGGGGGCTTCATATGCATGAGGCATGACGAAGTAAGGGACCTCACAGCAAATATGTTGAAGGAAATCTGCATTGATGTCAGGGTAGAACCGACCCTTCTTCCATTGGACGGTGAGAATTTCCAACATAGGACTTCAAACACATCCAACGAAGTCTGTGTTGACGTCAGTGCTCGAGGATTCTGGACCCTGGGACAGCGAGCCTTCTTGGACATCAAGATTGTTGATCCCATGGCCGCATGTCACCGTAACTTAGCTCTAGATGCTGCACACAGGAGGAACGAGAACGACAAGATAAGGGCATACGGGGAGAGAATTCAGAACGTTGATCAAGGCAGCTTCACTCCTCTGGTGTTCACAACCTCTGGTGGGATGGGACCAAGTGCAAGATGCTTCTACGCCAGACTCGCGGAGGTGATCTCCGAACAGAAGCAGCAACCCAGAAGTTATGTTACAGCCTGGATGAGATGTCGACTGTCCTTCTCTCTCCTTCGGTCGGCTTTGCTCTGCCTCAGAGGAACGAGAGCATCGGCCCCAAAGCCGACAATAGTTGCAGACATTGACTATGAGGCAACAGTCACTGAATGCAGCATAGATCTGCGGCTCAACTAATTTAACACAGATAGGATAGCTACTTATGTATTAGGATATTTAATATTAAGGTAATAAAATGGCGGCGAAGGTGTGGCTATTGGGGGAGGATGGAGGCCACTTTTAGGTAGTAGTAGTAGTAGTAGTATCATCTCACCAGCAGTGTTACCAACCCAGCCACCCTCCCTGAGGTACCTCTACCATTGTCATCTTAATATTATTGTTCTACCTTTTATTTAATTATGATCACGTACGTAAGGGTTAATTGTGGCCACGGGAGGTGAAATGCCCCCTGGTGTGGCCCTTGTATAGGTGTAGTGTGGCCCTGATATAAGTTTAGTGTGGCCATGGTACAGATATAGTGTGGCCCTGATGTCGGTATAGTGTGTCCCATAGTGTAGGTATAGTGTAGTCCTGGTTTTAACCCTTTGAGTAGGACCGTAACCCTTTGAGTAGGACCGTAACCCTTTGAGTAGGACCGTAACCCTTTGAGTACGACCGTAACCCTTTGAGTACAATATTAACCTCCTGAGGATGACGAATTAATCAAGGGGTTAAAATCATACTCATGGTGTTAAAGCTTAGAGTACAAAACCAAAGCCGGATCACCTGAAGAAAGTCCCAAAAGCTTATTTCAAGATATGATTCGCTTCCCCAGCTTATTTCAACTGATGAAATAAGCTGAGGGGGCTAATCATCAGGTGAAATCAGCTGAGAGGGCGAATCATCAACTGAAATAAGCTTAGGAGTCGAATAATTAACTAAAATAAACTGAAGAGGGTTAAGGTGGGGCTATTCATCTCAGGTGAAATGAACTTAAGGGGACTAGGGGGCTAAATCATCAGGTAAAATACACTACAAGAGGGGACTAATCGACAGCCCCCCCCCCCCTTCATCCTCATCTGATTAGTTTTCCATCAGTGTCACAAAAGCTTTTCCCCATCAGGTAATAATTTCTTCATTTGGCTCATCAGAAACAATTCAATTTACTCAGGGAATTGGCACGGTCAGACCCCCCCCCCCCCCACCCCCCCCCCCCCCCACACCCCCAAGGCGAAACGAGACGAGAGAAACTAAATATATTGACCATTTAAGTGATCTAGGGACCTTATTGGGGGGTGGGGGGGAGGGGGGGGGGGGTTGAGGAATCAGTGTTACCAGACTCCTACTGTGATGAATGACCTTAATTTATACCCGTATCTCTCTTTAATTTTTTACATGAATGGATTTGGGTATCTTGGTATTATTGTTTGTTTTTTTTGGCGTATTTTGTTTTATGGTGGATGGTTTAGTATTTTTTTTTTACAATATTTACAGATTTTTTACATTTTTTTTACAATTTTTCTTGCTTAGGGTGGTAAGGTAAAGCCCAAATTAGTAATGCATAGAAAGTGACCATTAACAGTGTACTCAGCCACCCTACAGATAGCTTCTTGGGCCACCTGCGATGAAAATTGTTCTTCCTTCCACTCCCTGTCTCATTTCCTTTCCTTCCTTCCTTCCTTCCTTCCTTCCTTCTTTCTTCAGTTCCTTCATCCTTTCCTCCTCCTACCATTCCCTCCTTCTCTTACCCTCTTCCCCCTCCTCCTCCCCCCCTCCTCCTCCTCCACACCACCCCTCCACCATCTCCTCCCTAGCTATCATATACACACCACAAACAACGAGAGAGAGAGAGAGAGACCATTATATCCTGTGGTCCAAGACTTAATAGGTATGAGTTTTAAGCCGAGAGAAGGAAGGTAGGAGGGGAGGGGGGAAGGTAGGAGGGGAGGGGAGAAGGTAGGAAGGGAGGGGAGAAGGGAAAGGGAGGGAAGGAAGGGAGAGAGAGATATTGTCAGAGGAGTACCGCCACAAACTTAAAGAGGACCAGGGTTCGTATCTCTCCCCCCCCCCTCTACTACACCCCCCTCCTACACCCCCTACCCCTCAGAGATGACAGCATTAAGATATCCAATGTGTACCCATGGCTACCCCCACCACCCCCCCCCCACCCCCACCCATAACCCCGGTCTCTTTCAAGTCAAAGTACGTAGTTAGTTATGGAGGGGAGACCAATAGCGGACTAATTCTTGTAAGCTTGTGTCCGTTATTGGGAGGATTCCGTTAATGAGAATATCCGGTAATGAGAAGTTCGTTATTGAGAGGGTTTTATATGTGGAAGTGGATGAGGATGGTTTTTTATTCATTTAGGTTAATAAGAGAGATAAAGATTGACGGACAGACAGACAGGCAGACAGAGAGAAGCACTCATACCCCCCCCCCCCCGCATCATCTGAGGTTGACCACTATACCCGCCAGGAAGGACAGATAGATGGATAGATAGACAGATAAATGGAAGGTAGAGATAGACAGACGGACACACACCGCGACCAACGTGGTGGTGGTGGTAATAATAATAATAATAGCAAAACAACGATAACACCAATAACAAAACAACAATAACACCCCCCCCCGTTTTCTTTTTATCTCCATCAACAGAAAACGAAAAACAAATGACGATCACAGAATCCCATCAGCTGACATGCGCGCGTAAACAACACCCACCTGACGCACCCACGTAAACACAACACCCACCTGACGCACCCACGTAAACACAACACCCACCTGACGCACCCACAACACCCACCTGACGCACCCACAACACCCACCTGACCCACCCACGTAAACACTGGAGATAAAGCCTGTATTCAACCATTTACCACATCCCCAGCCCTCGTAAACAACAGTGAGTAGCTCTTTACAACAAACCATAACTGAGTGATGATCTGAGTATCCGTAGTTGATGATTCTCGTAAATATCCGTAGTTGATAATTCTCGTAAATATCCGTAGTTGATGATTCTCGTAAATATCCGTAGTTAATGATTCTCGTTCAATGGGATGTAATTTAGGTGACGCTAGCTAAGATCCTATCCATCTGTAAGTAATTTTTTTTTCATCTTTTTCTGTTGTATATATGTGAGATATTTAAAAGCTGATTAATTAATGAGAGAATAAAGTTTGTAAGGGATTCATTAACATCACCTGTAGATTAGGTATGTAAGCTTATTTCACCTGTTGATTAAAATTAAGCTTAATGAATGATGTTTAATAACGTTTTTAAGCTGGTACCTCTCTCTCTCTCTCTCTCTCTCTCTCTCTCTCTCTCTCTCTCTCTCTCTCTCTCTCTAGTTCCGGGTAGCGCCACACCAGTGTTTGTTTAACCCCCCCTCTCATAAGTACTAAAGATCAACTTAGTTTATCTTGTATGTTAGTCCCCTCTTGGTCTAGTGGGGGTGTTTGGTTAATTCGTTCTGTTTGTCTGTATGGATTAGAGGTCTGCTTATGCGAGGCATTAAGTGTGTGTGTGTGTGTGTGTGATGAAGGTGACTAAGGCATACCTCCCCCTCCACTCGACCCTTCTCACCCCCTCCCCCCCCTAACCCCCCCAAAAAAGACCCCCTTCCCCCTCACGTACAATAAACCAACTCTCCCCCACTTAAAAAAGACCCCTCCCCCCTAACCCCCTCCCCCTTCCCCCCCTTAAAAAAGACCCCTCCCCCCCTAACCCCCTCCCCCCTTAAAAAAGACCCCCCCTCACCCCTAACGTACAATAAACACCATATATATGAACTAGATATTTACCCGGGGTCACACATAGATCAAGACTGTAGTTCTCTGGCATGTGACTGGCGTTGAGGAATGCGTCTGGAATGTGAGTAAGGAACAGGGAGGGTCAGGAGGGGTGAGGGGGGAGGGGGGGGTGGGAGGTGATGGGCTTTTACCTTGTATAGAAAGGATTAGACGGGTATAGGATCCTTAAGGCACATAAATAACATAATTCACTTATTAATTGAATCATGTATCTCATTCTATATAAATAATTAGTTGTATTAATTTGTTATTGAATTATTGGTTGTTTTTTTTTTCGTTTTTTTTTTCGATTTTCTTTTTTTTTTTTGAAATTTAGTAATGGTAAGAATGATGAGGAGTAATGATAACAGCCTAATAAAACAAATTTAACACAGCACTAACACCCTGAAACTACACCCTCACCCCTACTACACCCTAACACCCTCACAGTAACACAGTTCTCAGGTGACGGGTGAACAAGCAACGCCATAACAAATGTAAAGTCCCTCAATTCCCGAATCAACAAGACCCACTGAATCGTCCAATAGGATTCTAAGAATTCTCGTAGGATCGTCCGTTAGAATGCATCTGATTGGCTGATTTAAGTTGCGATAGGAAGGTGGATTACCAATAGGGTTCGTGAGTTTGATTTTGGGGGTGGTAAATGGAGGTCTAAGGACGCATCTGATTGGGTGAGTTATGTTATGTCATGATGTTATATTCTCAAAAGATCGTATTTTTTTTTTTTTTTGAAGTGATGATATGAAAATGTATCTAATTGGCTCTCCTAAATTACAATAGACATACATACATACATACTTACCGTAAACTAACAATGTCGACACAATTGATCTGAGATTCGACCGCGTAATAAGATATTTTTACTCAATTAAAAGAGACAAAATTCCTCTAACATTACAAATCTCTGAGAATTGAAAACCAGTCCATCCCGACACCCGACAATTTTTTTTCCCCGCCTCTTCTCTTCCCGACCGATCGGTAATGTTGTCCAGTTGTCCAAAGAGGTTCTTTTCCTTGCCCCGACCCCTACCCGACCCCTACCCGACCCCTACCCGACTCCTCACCGACCCCCACCCGACCCCCACCCGACCCCTCCTGACACATCTTCCCTAACCCCTCATCCCCTGACCCTCTCCCCACCTCCACCCCCCACCACATCCCCTGACCCCTCCCCCCCCCCCCACCACGACCCCCTCGGCACCCACCCCTCCAATCCCCGACCCGACAATTTAAATTTCTTAAGGCGACTGAATGAAAGAGTTACGGTATTCTAAAAAAGCATTCCAAGGTGGATTTGTCCCGAGCAACTTCTGATAAACCCGACCCTCTCCCCCTCTCCCCCTCCCCTCCTCCCCTCCTTCCCCCTCTTCCCCCTTCCTCCCTCTTCTTTCAAAAACGAATCAGATAAATGCGGTCTCTCTTTTCCTCTAACGCCGCCAAACTCCTGTAAATCCTTCTACAGGAGACTCCTTCAGGTTAGATCTCTATGCTGTGAGAACCTCTAGCACCGACGGTAACCTCTTAGATCCATAGTGATGATGTTACCTTACCTTAGTGATGTGGAAACCTAACCTAACCTAACGAACTAATTCCCTTAACTGAAACATAAATATACACAAAATTCGCCAACTATTATTTTTTACAATATCTAATAAACTGTGAATATAAATTACACTTACAATACACTTACAATACACTCATACTTACAATACACTCTGGTCAAATTACCCAGCATCCACTCATAATAAATTTGTCAAGTGTGTAATAACGTCTCATAAGTGGTTATACCTCATACCTGAGAATATTTGCTTACCTGTATGACGTTTATTAATTAGTTAACTATGCCCACCTGTGTGTATAGAAGCGTTTGATGTATTACAGGTAAGGGTTGTAGGATTGTATTAACTCAGGACCCTGTTATTGTTGTTGTTATTATGATTGTTGTTGTTATTGTATTATTTTTTTCAGGAATAGTCATAACAACAACAACAACAACATTAAAAGTCGAATTCTCTTTAAATGAACAAAAAAAAAAATTAATCTACTCGCCGTCAACAGATTAGATCACGTGAGGAATTTATTTTTATATATCACTGAAAAGACGAAAAAAAAAGACGAAAAAGTGGACGAAAAAAATAAGGAATGTCAACTAAACACAAAAAAAAAAAGTTACCAGTTACTATTTTTTTTTTCCTTCACATCTCGCCTTAAATATTCTGATTCACCCAAGGAAGAAAGTGTTCAAAGTTCAATGAATGTGAATTAACTCTCTAGGAATAGTGTTCAGTGGAGGTGAACGTCCTGTCTGTTTGTCTGTTTGTCTGGTGTGTTTTTTTTTTTTTTTCTGGTATTTTTATAATGTGGTTTAGGGAAGTAATGGTATATCTGGCGGGTCAAGAGTGTAGCCGAAATGGAAGAGTTGTGGTGGTGGTGGTGGTGGTGGTTGTTGTTGTGGTGGTGGTGGTGGTTGTTGTGGTGGTGGTGGTGGTTGTTGTGGTGGTTGTTGTTGTTGTTGTGGTGGTGGTGGTGGTTGTTGTTGTGGTGGTGGTGGTGATAGTGGTGGTGGTTGTTGTTGTGGTGGTGGTGGTTGTTGTGGTGGTGGTGGTTGTTGTTGTTGTTGTTGTTGTGGTAGTGGTGGTGGTGGTGGTGGTTGTTGTGGTGGTGGTGGTGATAGTGGTGGTGGTTGTTGTGGTGGTGGTGGTGATAGTGGTGGTGGTTGTTGTTGTTGTGGTGGTGGTGGTGATAGTGGTGGTGGTTGTTGTGGTGGTGGTGGTTGTTGTTGTTGTTGTTGTGGTGGTAGTGGTGGTGGTAGTTGTTGTGGTAGTGGTGGCGGTAGTAGTAGTAGTGGTAGTAGTAGTAGTAGTAGTAGTGGTAGTGGTAGTAGTAGTTGTAGTCGTAGTGGTAGTAGTGGTAGTACCTTTCCCACACACACACTTTCCCAGATTCTCTTCAATTTATGATTCTATTTCTATATCAATTGACCTTAATGACTGAACCACCCAATTAAGGTCTAGATGTTATTGTTATTTATTGCACCATTAAATGACCAACAAAGAAATAAACACACTTAAAAAAAACATAAAACAAACACACAAACCAAACAAATAAACAAACAAATAAATAAACAAACAAACAAACACACACAAACAAACAAACGCAAACAAACACACAACCAAACAAACAAACAAACACACAACCAAACAAACAAACAAACAAACACACAACCAAACAAACAAACACAAACAAACACACAAACAACAAACAAACACAACACACACAAACACAAACACACAACCAAACAAACAAACACAAACAAACAAACACAAACAAACACACAAACAAACACACAACCAACCAACCAAACAAACAAAAAAAAACACAAATAAAGCACAAAAGGAGTCGGTGGTTGAGGGTCACAAACAGGAACCTTGCTTAAGACCCTGATGAACCCTGAAGATAGTCTTAAGACCATTAATAAGACGTGATGAAGCCCTGATAATACGGTACTGGACCTGAGAGAGAGAGAGAGAGAGGGAGAGAGAGAGAGAGAGAGAGAGAGAGATAGATAGATAGATAGATAGACAAACAAATAAGCTCCCTCTGAACAACACACACACACACACACACACACAAAAGGCCCATTTAATCACCATTAGCCAATAATAAACCTCCATTTAGAGGTAATAACGACCTAAGAACCAACCAGATTCCTTCAGATACGGGCCAGACTCACGATGGCTCAGGGCTGGGACCTTGACCTTCCCTAAAATGGCTTTATTTATCTTATTTTAGTCTATAATATAATCAAAATAATTTAAATAATATGTAAATTTACCCTCAGATTCTATTTTAATTTAATTGTATTTTATAATTAATTGATGATGAATAATTATAGTTATTTTGTGTGGGTATGATCATGTCAACCAGACGAGGAGGATACGACTCTGATCATGTCAACCAGACGAGGAGGATACGACTATGATCATGTCAACCAAACGAGGAGAATACGACTATGATCATGTCAACCAAACGAGGAGGATACGACTATGATCATGTCAACCAAACGAGGGGGATACGACTATGATCATGTCAACTAAACGAGGGGGATACGACTATGATCATGTCAACCAAACGAGGGGGATACGACTATGATCATGTCAACCAAACGAGGGGGATACGACTCTGATCATGTCAACCAAACGAGGAGGATACGACTATGATCATGTCAACCAAACGAGGGGGATACGACTATGATCATGTCAACCAAGCGAGGGGGATGCGACTATGATCATGTCAACCAAACGAGGAGAATACGACTATGATCATGTCAACCAAACGAGGGGGATACGACTATGATCATGTCAACCAAACGAGGGGGATACGACTATGATCATGTCAACCAAACGAGGAGGATACGACTATGATCATGTCAACCAAACGAGGAGGATACGACTATGATCATGTCAACCAAACGAGGAGGATACGACTATGATCATGTCAACCAAACGAGAAGAGGAGGAAAGAAGGTAAAGAGGAAAGGAGGAAGCGAGGGAAGGAGGAAAGGAGGAGAGAAGGAAAGGAGGAGAGAAGGAAAGGAGGAAAGGAGGAAGCGAGGGAAAGAGGAAAGGAGGAGAGGGAGAATAAGGAAAAAAGGAAAGGAGGAGAGAAGGAAAGGAGGAAAGGAGGAAAGGGTCAGGGAAATATAGGGAGGACAATGAAGTATTATCAGGACCATCTGTGAGTCGTTGGGAGAAATGTAGTGCTGGAGGCGACACACACCCTCCAGGTATGTGAACCAGCTCAAGTAAATCCTTCCATTACTTAGCCGGCTTCATGGGGGGGGGGTGGTGATGGGGAAGGGGAGTGATGGGGAGGGGGGGTGATGGGGAGGAGGGGGGGGGGGGGAGGAAATAATTGAATTTTTGTGGATCTGGTCCCTGTCTCAACCATCCACGCGTGCTTACAGATAGACAGACAGACAGATATTCAGACAGACAGACAGTACTTAATTATAACAACATAATAATAATAATAATAATTCGTGTGACAATGATCATCTCTCTCTCTCTCTCTCTCTCTCTCTCTCTCCCCTCCAGGTAAGGAAGACCTACCCTAAGCATCACCTGCCTCACAGCTGCTCCCTGCCAGGTACCTATGACCACCTGTAAAGGGAAGGGATTAAGGGATTAGGGCTGTTACAGGTGTTTTAGGGATTTAGGGGGAGGGGATTTAGGGGATTTTTTTATTCAGTTTTATTTTGATATTTGAAGGAATTTTATGAAAAAAATACACTATTTATCTATCTATTCATCCATCCACCTACCCATCCAACCATCCACCCATCCATCCACCCACCCATCCACCCACCCACCCATCCACCCATCCATCCATCCATCCATCCACCCACCCATCCATCCATCCATCCACCCATCCACCCACCCATCCACCCACTCCACTAGGCAGGTAAGTACATGCAGGTGCGACAACATACAAGTCATTAAGCACTCAGCCTTCAGACGTCAACAAACTGAGAGGAAGAAAATCATGTAGAAATCCCATTAAGAATCAATAGGCAAGAGCTGTCTGTCTGTCTGTCTGTTTCACGATCCCTCTGTCTGTCTTTCTGTCTGTTTCACGATCCCTCTGTCTGTCTTTCTGTCTGTCTGTCTGTTTCACGATCCCTCTGTCTGTCTTTCTGTCTGTCTGTCTGTTTCACGATCCCTCTGTCTGTCTTTCTGTCTCTGTCTGTCTGTCTGTCTGTCTGTCTGCCTGTCTGATGCCCATAGACACACTCCTTCCCTCCGGTTACCAGCTCTCTTTCTCTCACCACCCTCCCCCTCTCTTACTCTCTCTCTCATCATCCCCCCTCTCTCACCCCCTCCCCCTCTCTTACTCTCTCTCATCATCCCCCCCTCTCTCACCCCCTCCCCCTCTCTTACTCTCTCTCATCATCCCCCCTCTCTCACCCCCCTCCCCCTCTCTTACTCTCTCTCATCATCCGCCCTCTCTCACCCCCCTCCCCCTCTCTCACCCCCTCCCATCATCCCCCCTCTCTCACCCCCCTCCCCCTCCCTCCTTCTCACCACCCACTCTATAGGAAGGGACTATTGTGACGTCAGGTGAATAACGAGGAGCTAAAAGGAACGCCAAAAGAGGAGGCAAGAAACAATGGCCGCTCATAACACTAATCCATTTCACCTTCAGGAAAATCACTTACTGGTGTCTGTAGAGGTAGAGAAACTTACCGAAATATTGCCTCCCTTTGTTGTGGTAATGGTGTGTGATTTGTCATACCTGGGAGCTGTAGGCAGGTAAGTCTCAGGTGAGGTAGGTTTGGACAGGTGGGGTAGGTTTGGACAGGTGAGGCAGGTTTGGACAGGTGGGGTAGGTTTGGACAGGTGAGGCAGGTTTGGACAGGTGGGGTAGGTTTGGACAGGTGAGAGAGGTTTGGACAGGTGGGGTAGGTTTGGACAGGTGAGGTAGGTTTGGACAGGTGAGGCAGGTTTGGACAGGTGGGGTAGGTTTGGACAGGTGAGAGAGGTTTGGACAGGTGGGGTAGGTTTGGACAGGTGAGGGTAGGTTTGAGCAGGTCAGGTAGGTATGAACACGAGGCATCAAAGGGTAAAAAAAAAAAAAAAAATCCGGGGTGATCTTTGGCGGGAAACATCAAAAGGATTTGTTTGTTTTGATGACGCGATGTAAAAAAAAAGGCGGGAAACATTTGGCGGGAATAAAAACAACAATATTTATCGTTTATTTATAAGAATTAAAAAAAAAAACAGAACGTGTTTGTTTTCGACGTCAGCCCTCCCCCCTCCCCTCTCATTCACACACACACTCAGACCGTCACTCCAGCCCCCCCCCCCCTTTCTGACACAGGTAGCTCCATTAACAGGGAAGCATAAGTGTGCCTCTCGTCTCAGGCTGAGTGAGGGCGTGAGATTGTGATCGAGACGTCTTAGCTTAAATGGTATACAGTGTGACCATTGTCTGTGTTGTGTGTGTGTGTGTGTCTGTCTGTCTGTCTGTCTGTCTGTGTGTCAATTGATTTTAATCCTTTGCTTATTTCACCTGATAACTGAACACCCTAACGCCACCTGAGGGGTTAAGTTAGGTTAGTTGTCGTTAAATTAAATTAGGCTAAGCTTTCTTACGTTAGCGTTGGGATGATTAACATTAAGGTGAATTAAGCTGACGGGTTAATCCCCAGGTGATCTGATATTAGGTGTGGTATAGCTCTCTCTTGCCTTCCTCACCTCTTAAGGGTCAAAGTTCATAGCTCGCACTTATGTTCAGGAATTATTTATGTAAGTAAGTTTGCATAAACAGTATATATATATTATTTTTTCCCTTGTGTCTGTCTGTTCTCTGTTTGTGTGTGTGTGTGTGTGTGTACCCCCTTCACACCCACTTACTGCTTATAACCACACAGCACCTCCCCTTCCCCTTAAACCACACCTCCCCTTTCCCTTAAACCACGCCTCCCCTTCCCCATAAACCACGCCTCCTCTTCCCCTTTAACCACACCTCCCCTTCCCCTTAAACCACACCTCCCCTTCCCCTTAAACCACACCTCCCCTTCCCCTTAAACCACACCTCCCCTTCCCTTTAAACCACACCTCCCCTTCCCCTTAAACCACACCTCCCCTTCCCCTTAAACCACACCTCCCCTTCCCCTTAAACCACACCTCCCCTTCCCCTTAAACCACACCTCCCCTTTCCCTTAAACCACACCTCCCCTTCCCCTTAAACCACACCTCCCCTTCCCTTAAACCACACCTCCCCTTCCCCTTAAACCACACCTCCCCTTCCCCTTAAACCACACCTCCCCTTCCCCTTAAACCACACCTCCCCTTCTCCTTAAACCACACCTCCCCTTCTCCTTAAACCACACACCCCTACCCCTTAAACCCCCCTTAAAAACCCCTTAAAACAATACTGCCCTCCAACCTAAGTTAAATGCACCTTGAGCTCTGACAAGGAACCTAAGCAATTAAGTGAAAACAAAAGCGACCCGGAATTAGATACCCATTATCTCAACCCGGACTTAGCTTAGTTATCTCTCCGCACTCAAACACAACCAGTAACTAACCACAAAGAGTTGGCCGCATGTTGGGTGTGTGGGCGTGCACAGAAACTTACCGCCACACACACACACACACCGCTCCTGGATAGCATTTAATGGTATGTTTACGGGACAGGAATTGCTTCACTCTCAGCTACCGTCATTATACACAGAGAGGGACTCATTATACACAGAGAGGGACTCATTATACACAGAGAGGGACTCATTATACAGAGATGGACTTAGGTGAGGCTGGACCAAGTGTCTCGGGACCTAACCTAACCTAACCTGCTGTACAGACGGGAGGATTTTCTTTAAAGGGGTCTGTCTATCTGTCTGCCTGTCTGTGTATATCTCTCTCTCTCTCTCTCTCTCTCTCTCTCTCTCCAGCCGATTATACAGAATGTTGAATAATGTATAAGACCGGTGAAGGAATGTTGCACCAGGGAGCATCCGTGTGTCGGGAGTCGAACCCTTGAAGCATCGCCGTATGAAGCCTCGAACCCCGGTACTATTACTGACTTGAAACCTTCTCGAGGCAGTATTCGAATCCAGGATGATCAAGTGATATATATCTCTCTCGCTATCATCAACACCCAAGGCTGACATCAACACCCAAGGCTGACATCAATACAGAGGAGGTCTTATTCTAGCTGACATCAATACCCTAGGGGTCTTATTCTAGCTGACATCAATACCCTAGGGGTCTTACTCTGTCTGACAACAACACACAAAGCTGACATCACTACCCAAGGCTGACATCAACATATAGAAGGTCTTATTCTACCTGACATCAATCCCAGAGGTCACACTTCAGCTGACCCTTATTGAGGTCACGTTCTCTGACTTACAACTTCACATCTCGTACTCACCTCCCCCCCCCCCCTGAGAGCACACCTGTAATTACCTGAGTAAATGGATTACGTCCAGAGTTTGGGACTACTAAGGTACTGATAGGCCTAGACACTATATGCGGTTTGTTTTTAGAAATTAATTTTTCACGAGATGATAAAGATAGTGGTGGATGGGGTGGCTAGGGATATCCTCAGTACTCGCCCTATCCCAGTACTCGTCCCAACCAAGTACTCGTCCTAACCAAGTACTCGTCCCAACCTAACCTAACACACTAACGAAATTTTAATCCTGAAACAAAAAAATTCACCTTGTCAAGACCTACACGAAACAACAACAACACCACCAAACAACAACAACAAATAAACAAATGAACATCAAACAAAAACATCACTATTATTGTTTATCTATTTTTAACTTAGATACTAACAAAATCCATGAATTATCTCAGATACTCCCATAGATCTTAACCTCAACACATAACAACAATCTATTCAGTATTTCTCCTGTATGAATATTAAACGATTCGAGAGAGACTGATTCTGATCTGATTTGATTTGTATTGTTAGGATTTAGATTATAAGGTATATAACGTTATAAGGTATATTACATCTCTCAGTCTCTCTGGTCCTGAATTGATATAGGCCTATGGTTTTTTTAATTTATATAGGCCTATGGTTTTTATTTAATTTATATAGGTCTATGGTTTTTATTTAATTTATATAGGGTTATGGTTTTTATTTAATTTATATAGGTCTATGGGTTTTATTTAATTTATATAGGTCTATGGGTTTTATTTAATTTATATAGGCCTATGGTTTTTTTTATTTAATTTATATGGGCCTATGGTTTTTATTTAATTTATATAGGTCTATGGTTTTTATTTAATTTATATAGGTCTATGGTTTTTATTTAATTTATATAGGCCTAAGGTTTTTATTTAATTTATATAGGTCTATGGTTTTTATTTAATTTATATAGGCCTATGGGTTTGTTCTTCATTTTGTTAAGTAAAGAATATATGATATCTACGTATCTACCTATTTTAATATCTTCCTACCTATGTCTTTATTTACTTATCTCCCTCTAGAAACACACAAGGCATAGGGTGTTCTCGGACGTATCCCTATTAGCTGTTAGTCCTATGTAGTAGTGAACTATCCCAGAGACACGCCCACCCACTCATTAGGGTCCACGCAGTTAGCCTTGAGATGCAGTCCAATGGGGTTATTTAACTGTATCCCGAATCGTCTTGGATGCGTGAGTGACAGCCGAGGTTAGGTTAGGTGGTGGAGGGGTGGGGGAGGGTTGGGGAGGGGTAGGGAGGGGTGGTGGGGGGTGGTGGAGGGGTGGTGGGGGGTAGGGAGGGGTGGTGGAGGGTTGGGGAGGGGTAGGGGAGGGATGGGGAGATGGGTTTGTGTGATGGTAGGGAAGGAAGGAGAGGGAGGGAGGGAGGAACCTGTGTGATGGGGGTCTTGTGGTATAAGAAGGAGAGGAAATATCTAGAGTGAGAGAACAAAGGAATAAAGGAATAAAGGAATGAGGGAGTGAGAAAGTGAGGAAATATGGGGGGGGGGGTGAGGGGGGATAGGTAGAAGAGGGGGGGATAGGTAGGAGAGAGGCTGTCGTCATATGAGGCAATCATAGACTTTCACCGTCTTTCAAAATTTAGTAAGTGGTCCTGTGAGATAACCACCAGACTGGATCGAATTTTATGTCATTTGTATTTCTATTTTTCCATCTCTATTTTTATTCCCCTATTTCATTATCTATTCTACATTAACTCCTGATGTTTATATTAATTAAATATATCAATATAGCCAGTCAATAGTGTTACGAACCACGCCATCTATTGTCCTGATCTACCTACCCAGCACCACGAGCAACGCCATCTAGGGACGAGACACGAGTATGACTAGTCTTAGTTACCACTCCCGGGTTTCCCTTCTCCATATCCTGTTTGTTGCGTCACCTCCTCAAAGTCTTCTTTGTCAGCTCCAGTTCGAGGAGAGTTCAGTTCACTCTGGGAAGTGACCACAGGATCACCTATCCTGGAAACCTACGGCACAGTGACTACCTACCGTCTTCTATAATACTCAGCCTTACTCGTCAGCCATCTCAGCTCCGCACTTAAGTATTTGTAATCTTACAGTGGCGGCTCGTGCATAGGGCTGCAGAGCTGCAGTCCCCCCAGACACTCACTGCCAGGCGTATGATTCCTTTAGAGAGACAGCTGAATAATACACTACCAACAAATATATCATTTATATGTTATTTAATTATTTTCAATACGTTGCTAAGTGAATTTTCATTAAAATCAGACCAAAATTTAAGTTTCTTTCATAGTTGCTGTCAATGCTGTACGATTCATGTCTGTTATTAATTGGCGCCGCCGCCGCCGCACAATGAGCTGCACTTGAAGCAGCTCAGTCTTGTACAACGTGCTTTCATTGCGTGTGGACGGTGTGGTTAAATCGTGCTTTCTTTAATTACCCTTTGACGATGGAAAATCGAGTGAAGTATTTGCAAAACATCAACTTTTCCCAGCTGACATTAAATGAAAAGACTGAAATCAAAGCAAGAGGAAGACCTACACCAGTTTTATCCATTCAACAGAACAGTACAAGCAGGAACAAAGAATATACACGCCAGTTTAACATGAGTGTTTATCAGAAACGTGAATGGCTCTGTGGTTGTGACTGTCTGCCTTAGCAGTGATATCCATTGAAAATAAAATGATAACAGAAGTAAAGGATTTTAATGAAATAGTAATAAACAATTTTGCTACATCGAAGAGCAGACACGCCGACTTTATTTTCAATTAATACTGGTCCATCACCACCAACACTACTACCATGCCCTGGGAATTAGTGGACATCAACTACAACTCGTACCTGAGGTAGGTCACCTACTGTTGTGTGAGGCTTGCAGTCCCTCCATTTTATTTTTCACGAGCCGCCACTGTTTATATTGCCTCCCACCTCCACCTTGCTTCAAAATTATTGTATGTTATACAAATATGTATATACTGTTAATGTTTAGGTTAAGTATGGTTAAGGGTAAATTATAGAAAGCTGAATATTTTGTTAAGGAATTTATGGTACTTTATTATACACAACAAAAACTCGTATCCTTTGTCTACCCTTTTATAGTCCGATTGTCTTTGTTTTTTTATTGTTGTTGCCTGTTGGGATCTGGGTAGACTTTTAACTATATTCTAAATCCCCAACTCGTAACAAATGGCGACCGTGACAGGATCCGAACCTTAAGTGCCATATTCCTTCCTCCCTTGTTACTCATTGTTAATTATTCCTCCCAGTCACTTCTGTTCACAATTGCTTTACGGTGGTTTAAAGTTTCCTTCATATGTGTGTGCATATATTGGTATTATCGTACAGTAAGAGTGACAGACGTAGGATATTAGGTTCCAAGTGTCATAAGGCTTACCTGTTATTACACGTGGCAGTCGTGCAGTAAGTCTTATCGAGTGTAGGGAAGAATCCGGATCTGAAGTTAGGTTAGGTTAAGTTAAGTTTGGTTAGGTCAGGTTAAGTTAGGTTAATTTTACTTTTACGATGACGATAATGTGTTTACCCTTGTCTTGCCTCCGGCCCTCTCTGGCTACCGTGGTCGGGCGGTAAGGGTGAACGTCTCGTAGGTAATTGGTCTAATTTTGTTCTTATGGCGTGAGAAGCTAAAGCGCAGTGGTCAATTATGAGGACTTTTGATGCAGTTATGGATGGGTGTGGTTGTGTAAGGGGGGTGAGGGAGGGGGATGGTTGTGTAGGGGGTGAGGGAGGAGGTTGTGTCAGGGTGAGGGTGGGGTATGGCTGTGTAGGGGGAGAGGGAGGGGTGGTTGTGTAAGGGGGTGAGGGAGAGGAGGTGGTTAAGTGAGGGGTAGAAGAGGCCCCTGACAGTCACCTGGATCTCGGTACAGGTGACAGGGGCAGGTGACAGAAATAACAGTCAAAATGGCCCTTCATTATCCCTCTAATGGCCCTATTATTAATAATCTCTCCAAGGTGGGCCATTGTAGGAGAGAGAGAGAGAGAGAGAGAGAGTCAGTCAGGGCCCACCACAACAAGTGACGCGATAATGAAAGCAATTCTCAGCTCTGCCCCCCCTGACCCCCATGATCCCCCCTGACCCCCCACAACCCAAAAGGCCCTTTCACTAACCTTCACTAATCATCTTCACACCATCATATCCTTCATATTTCTCTAAGCCAACAAAATAAAAAAAAATATATCAATTAATACCAAAGTGAAATCAAGCTAAAGTTATAGGTCATTTTTAATATAATTCTTACCTATAATTCATACACCTTTACTTGATGATTATAGTCCCAAGGTGTTAATGGGGTATTATAGGAAGTCTTATGATAATAATATTTTACATAGAAAATAAACCCCAAGTCGTAGCTACTGTGTGTGTGTGTGTGTGTGAGAGTGTGTGTGTGTGTGTCCTCTTGAGAAATACCTGTAACATCTAATTACATTTTTTTCCCTTGACTTAACCATGACTGGGTAACATTTACTAGTTCTCAGGTAACCTCTTCCCCTCTCACCCCTCTCCCCTCCTCTCCCCTACCTTCCCCTCCCCTCCCCTCACCTCTTCACCCATGACACCTCCCTTCCAAAGACCTCCTCTCCTATCATCCACGACACCTCTTCTCCCCCTCCCCTCCTATCACACACGACACCTCTTCTCCCCCTCCCCTCACCCCTCCCCTCCCACCTCCCCTCCCCCAACAAGATAAGCAATTTGTGGAACAGACACAGTGTCATGTCATGGAACAGAGATATTAGTCATCATTTATTATTGATAAAAACTTGTTTGATTTTACACTGGGGGAAAAAAATATTACACCCACGTCCAAGACTCATCCATTGTTTACTTCTCTGAGTGGGTAGACAATGTTTATAAATGACCCTATTTTGTTTACCTATTTCTTCATTGATTAAGTATGTTTGTCTTTTGAAATATATTGATTATCAGTTTCTTCCATATATGTGTGTGTGTGTGTGTGTGTGTGTCGGTCTCAGTTTGTATATGTTGGTGTGTGTTAAATCGAATATGTGTAAGTATTGGTTCCATATGTGTTACCTACATGTGTATATTTGTCCAATCATCACGTGAAATAAACTAGGATGTCTAATCTCCACGTGAAATAAACTAGGATGTCTAAGCTTCACGTGAAATAAACTAGGGTGTCTAATCTTCACGTAATCCAGCTGAGGAAACATTTAAATCCGACTATTTCACAAACCATCCAGCTGTCCCGACCCATAACCACTACCTGACCTAAATAACTAAATTAAACTCAATTACCCTATTAACCCTACAGTCGTACAGTGTAAGAGCCTCTATTCCTGTACCTTAGAGGCTTCAGTAGTCTCTCTCTGAGTCTCTGGTGAGTATGAGGGTATGTGGTTAGGTTAGGTTAGGGTTTTTGGTAATATATATATATATATAGACATAGATGCAAATAAGATATAGACCTAACCAATCAGGTCAATAGGCCTATGGAGACCACCACAATCTGAATGATTTCTTTGAAGAATATTAAACTCGGGATTACCAGACATACACTCGGACATAGGGAAGTGTTACAACGACGCCCCTCAGGCTCTATTTCCCCCCCCCCTCCCTCCCCTACCCCTTCCCCCACCTCATCACCAACAACCCCTTTTTCCCCAACCCTCCCTCCCACACCCCTTAAAACCCCCTTATCACCCCCCTTTATCACCCCCCCCCTTCCCCCTTTGTTTGTTTTATCTCGGTCAAGTTAATAGGAGAACCAGTGTTGCTTCGTGGGGTCCTAAATGCTCCGGTCGCGTTCCTTTGTTGACACTCAGACAACAAGAACATGTAGCGTAGATCTATGCTGGGTTGTGGTGTTTGGTTACAACTAGAGGGCGGTGTGTGTGTGTGTGTGTGTGTGTGTGTGTGTGAAAGAAAGATAAAAAGAAAGAGTAAAAATATTGGTCTGAAATCACGTCTACTTTATTTTTTTTCAATTCTCAGATAGATTTGTCAAGGGCATGTGAGCTGTACTGATAGTATCGTTGGTATGTGGCCAGTCACCGCCCATACCATCCCACCCACCCACCCACCCAGTTACCTATACCACCCACTGTTATCCTATTCCCCACCCAACAACCACCCCCGCCCACACCATCATCATCACCACCACCACCCACCAACCAATTCAAATTAGTTCACCTTGAATCATTTTTCGTTTTTAGTTTTACTGTTATCATTATCATCACCATTATCATCATCATCATCATCCTCTAATAAATAACTTAAGATAATTACCTAAACGAAAATATAAGAAAAAATCACAAAAAATTACAAAAATAATAGAGAAAAAACACACAAACAAAATCGTAACTTACATAAAAAAATAACTTACGATAAAAATAAGTTGTAAATCACGTAAGACCGAAAAAAAAAACTAGAAAATTATGAGAAAATTTTTAAATCGTAAAATAAATCGTAAATTACAAGAGGAAATGTAATCGTGGGAGGGGAGACTAAAGTAATTACGATTCAATTATTTTTTTTTTTTTTAGTTTTCTTTCTTGTAAATCATAATAATTGTGGTAGAAAGAATAGTTAATGATGGTGGTGATAAACATTAGTATGAGAGGTGGATGATCGTGGTTGTTTACGATTGTGGTAGTGATTGTGGTTGTTTGACGGGGGTTAGTGATTGTGGTTATTGTTTGTCTGATGGTGGTTGGTTGATATTATGTCGTGTGGTGGTAGTTGTGTGTGTGTGTGTTTTACCCCTAAAGGTCAATACCAACCTGGAGTTAATCGTGATCTCTGACCCCACCACCACACCTCTGACACATCACCACGACCACACCTCTACCACATCACCACACTAGGCCTACACCACCACCACGACACCTCTACCACATCACCACACTAGGCCTACACCACCACCACGACACCTCTACCACATCACCACACTAGGACTACACCACCACGACACCTCTACCACATCACCACACTAGGCCTACACCACCACCACGACACCTCTACCACATCACCACACTAGGCCTACACCACCACCACGACACCTCTACCACATCACCACACTAGGCCTACACCACTACCCAGCCTACACACGGCACCTCAGGCATGGTGTAGCTCACGAATGGCTAAGAGACGCGCACCTCCTGCTAGTTGTATTAACCGATATGTAGATGAGGCGGCGAAAGAGGTAGGCCTAGGGAGGGGCACGTTACTAGGGTACAGGAAGGGGGTGGGGTGGAGGGGTGAGGTGGTGGTTGAAGGGTGAGGGGTGAAGCTAGGGGGGGTGAGGGGGTGAAGGGGGAAGCTAAGGGAGTGAGGGGGAGAAGCTAAGGGGGTGTGGGGAAGAAGCTAAGGGGGTGAGGGAGAGAAGCTAAGGGGGTGAGGGGGAGAAGCTAAGGAGGTGAGGGGAAGAAGCCAAGGGGGTGAGGGGGAGAAGCCAAGGGGGTGAGGGGGAGAAGCGAAGGGGGTGAGGGGGAGAAGCGAAGGGGGTGAGGGGAAGAAGCCAAGGGGGTGAGGGGGAGAAGCCAAGGGGGTGAGGGGGAGAAGCTAAGGGGGTGAGGGGAAGAAGCTAAGGTGGTGAGGGAGAGAAGCTAAGGGGGTGAGGGAGAGAAGCTAAGGGGGTGAGGGAGTGACGGTGAGGGGGTGAAGTAATCAATCACAAGGGGTGTGGTCCCCGAGGGTAACTGACTGACTGACGCAAGAGAACGACGCATAACGTACAGGACGCATACGCATATACGCACTACACTCCAAAGACCACAATAGGCTAGAGAAGACATAGGAAGCAACCAATGAGAATGAAGCAAGAGAATGACGCATAACGTAAAGGACCCATACGCATAAACGCACTACGCTCTATAAAAGGGGGCTGCGTAAAGGGCTACAGGAGGCTGGTAGGGACATTGTGGGAAAGAGTTCTTGTAGGAGACACAAACAGAGAGGTGATGGATGGGGTGCACGTCACTCAGTCCAGCGGGGGGGGAGGAGGGGGGAAGAGACGGTAGGGGTACTGTCATGACCCTACGGCCATGACACTTTCCCACACTCTTCCACACTCTCACTCACTCTCCCACACCCTCCAACATCCTCACACACTCTACCCCACACCCTCACACACCCTCTCCCTGTCAACCATCACATATGAGAGACAGACAGACAGAGAAACAGAGTGAGAAAGAGCAATGAGAAAGATAATAACAAAGAGGTGGGGACAAATAGACACACTGAGAAAGAGAGAGAATTATATCGAACGAAAGTGAAAAAAAGAAAACGCACACACACACACGCACACGCACACACACACACACACACACACACACGCACCTCGGATTTATAAACAGCTTGAATATATTGTGCTTACGAATCACAATACGACAACTTTCTAAACCCGAGACGATACAGTAACTCGCCGTGTTTGTTGATGTCCTCAGGCGAGTTACGTGGACTACGAACCTAAGTATATTTATATCTCAAGGAACGAAAGACTGAGTAATTATTTCTCATATACTCGATACATCATTAGAGATATATAATTATTTAATATATTTACTCAATTATGAATATTAATATATACGTATACATATATAAAGTTATCTGTATCAACTAATGTTTACTCTGACAAAAAAACAATCCACTTTTGTTTTTATTTCTCGTTTTAATGTTTTTTCGGTGTTTTATTTTTCTAAGAGGTGAATATTTAGTTGGTGTAACACGACCCCACAACACTCAAGAGACAAACAGCTGTGTAACTACATCGTTTTAATCACTTTTCCTGCCATTTACAGCCAACAGCTCTTCTGAAGTCTGCTGTAAACACACACACACACACACGGTGATGGAATTAAAGACACCGCCTCTACGTGTTGTTGGAACCGCTGTTTATTTACTTTCGTATTCGTAATTACTTCGTTATAATAAAAAAAAGATTCTATTGTTAATATTTCCTCTTGTATATATTGTTTTCTTTCTGACTTTTAGGTATAAACTGAGTTGATTATTTACAAGGATATGAAGTTACGGTGAAAATTAAAGACTCTTACGTTATTGGAACCTTTGTTTATTAGTATTATGAGATGAGATGACATGACAGTAAGGGTATTTAATCATCAGGAGAATTTACCTGGAATGTCTAATCTTCAGGTGATCCCAATAGGGTACCGCCATAACAGACTGAGACAGTGAATTAACGAGAAGAAAAAAAAAGGTGCATTTTTCGTGTACGTTTGATAGGCCTAAGATGTCAACTCCATACGCTTCACTTCTCTTGATGTAGGTAAGGGGGGGGTGGATAGAAGTAGGAGGGGGGAGAAGGAAGGAAGGGAGAAGGAGGGGGGGGAGTTCCATGGTGCTATCAATCCACTATCACACTTGTTGTTCACTTGTTACTTAGGCCTAGAAGGGTTGAACGTTCGTGGGAGTGTAATCCTTTTTGTACGGGAGGACTGAGGGAGGAGAGATGGGGGAGAGGTGGTGAGGGAGGGGATAGGAGGGAGAGAGGAGGGGGAGGTGAGTGAGATGAAGGAGGGTAATGGGTATTGGTGGTGAGGGGGGAGGGGGAAGGGAGAGGATAAGGAAGGAAGGAAGGAAGAGAAGAATAAATAACAACAGAAGAAATGAAGAGAATAAGAAAAATTAAACTCAAGGAAGAAGAAGAGGAAGGAAAGAAGGAGGCGAAGACGAGAACCAGGGATGGAGAAGGAATAAGAAGGAGAGAGAGAGAGAAGGATAAAGTAAGAGACTGAATGAAAGAGAGGAGAAGAGGGAGGGATGGAACAGGAGGTAGGCTGGCACACACCTATAGGCCTATCCACCAGCAATACTCGTTTGTGTACACTGTGTGAGTTATTTCATTGCCTCACAGTGATAACCTTCGCCCTCTGGCTCCCTCATTTAGGCCATTAAACTGTATCCTATTTCTCATCTGGTACATTTAGAGACATTTATTTCTCATCTCACTACAAAACCTCCTACAAAATCCTCTCGTGATCATCTCCCGATCTACAGTGATCAACTTGCTCTAACCTGATTTGTAGCAACTCTCTCTCTCTCTCTCTCTCTCTCTCTCTCTCTCTCTCTCTCTCTCTCTCTCTCTCAGTTACCTCACCACTGCTCAACCCGCCTGGAAATATGTAAATTAAGGTGTGTGTGTGTGTGTGGCACCTCAGACACATTATACTCTCAGCTTCTACAGCAAGGAGATCAGTTATAATGGAAGAGAGAGAGAGAGAATAATCATTTGCATAAGTAATCCTTGTAACAGTAGTGACCACGGCTTCTCTCCCCTCCCCCCCCTCCCTCCCTCCTCCCCCTCCCCCTCCCCATCAGCAAGGTAATTGAATATGCAACACAGGCAACAGGTGTCAGTCATACCTGTGTGTTGATGAAGGATAGTGACCCCCCCCCCCCCTTACCTGAATATCAATGATGGCCTTAATGCAGTTTCTCTCTCTCTCTCTCTCTCTCTCTCTCTCTCTCTCATCCCGAAGAAAAATCTCCTTTGTAAACATCAAAGGCATATTCATCACCAATTAGTCTCAAATAAGTGTATTTAAAGACGCGTGACTCCTAACCTTTGACCCCTACGCCTTTAACCCCTGCCAATTGCCCATTTTGCACTGCCATTGGTTGATTCTTACGTTATCCTTAGCCAATCCCACACTGCCTTGATTCTAACGTCATTCTAGCTAATCCTACACTCCTATTGGTTGAGGGTTCCTTCTCCCCAGCCAATCCACACTGCCACTGGTTTGATTCTAACGTCATTCTAGCTAATCCTACACTCCTATTGGTTGAGGGTTCCTTCTCGCCAGCCAATCCACACTGCCACTAGTTTGATTCTAACGTCATTCTAGCTAATCCTACACTCCTATTGGTTGAGGGTTCCTTCTCGCCAGCCAATCCCGAGATGTCGTGATTCGTGATTGGTTGGCTGTGTCAGGTGCTATATATTATATGAGTCAGAGTTTCTAAAATACAATGAATATTGTAGTGGTGGTGGGACTCTTTGTCTCTCTCTTTCTTACATTCTCCCTCTCTTTCTCTCACTTCCTTTCTCTCTCTCTCCCTTATTTCTGCCTTTCATACTTTCTCTTTCTTACTTTCTTTCTCTCTCTCTCAAAACACGACAACCCTTTCGTTAGTGTCGTCACCACGAGAGGAACACCATGGACCGGACACCTCGGCTTCCAAGAGACAACTGAACTGGAATGGTATGTGAGGTCTTATATATAGAGATCGTTAAAGCTATCCCCTTCCACCCCTACCCATTCCCCCCACACCCCCTGGATCTGGAGTCTTGGGGGTGAGATAAAGGGTAGATGATCAGATAATAAGGATTACCTACAGATTAGCCACCCTAGTTTATTTCACCTGAAGATTAAACACCCTAATGCTATCTGGGGGAGGGGGGGGGGGTTAGGTTAGGTTAGGGATTGTATCAAACGTGACCATCATCTGAAGAATGAACGGTCAGTCTCTCAGTTCATGTCATCTCTCAGTTCATGTCATCTCTATTTCTCTGTCTCTCTCTCTCACTCACTTCTTCCCGTCCCAATCTCTCTCTCCCTCACTCACTTCTTCCCTCCAAATCTCCCCCCCCCCCCCCACCCCCCCCCCCCCCCCCGGTTACTATAAGCTAAGTAGACCTAATTATATAAGAAAGAGAATAAGAGAGAAACACAAAGAGGGAAAGATAAAGGAGAAGAATTAGAGGCGAGGATGGACACTAGCAGGAGAGGGTGTGGTGGTCATTTATCATAGTTCCCCCCTCACAACGTAAACATTACCCTGAACCCGTGAAGTCATTTGTGAACACCCATGACGCTCGTTTTCTTTCGTCCCATCCCGTAATTCCTGACACTGACACACACACACTCACATATTATCCTCTAAAACTTGCTAACTTCTATCATAACTAACTTTAATAGGGGTAAAATAATAAACTAGAATAAATATTAAGGTTTTTCTTTACCTATAATTTGTTGTTGTTGATCTGCCTGAAAAGAACGATCATCTATCATCCTCTTTGTCTTTATCTATAACCGACCAGCGAATGTTTAGTCCCTCCTGGAAAAAAAAAAAAGAAGAAAATACGACTGTGACAAGAAACCCATTACCAAAACTCAAACATGTGTTCCTAAACCGGATATTTACTCTTTTTTTTCCCACTTACTTTTCCTCCCAAACGTCTAAACCAAATATTATCTGTCGTTTGAGGAAGGAGAAGCTCTATAAGCAACACAGTTTAAATTTAATTATCTCATCCAATCACCACTCTAACAAGTCTTATAAAAACCAATAAACAAAACCCCCCCCCCCAAATATTATAAATTCACTATCTACACATTATTTATCATAACTTTACATTCACTATACACTAATTCATAAAATATAACGTAATATAAAATAAAAAGATGGTGATTATTTAAAAAAGAGTTATTTTACAAGACCAGGGAGGAAGACTCACGCGGTGTTCCAATATTTATGGTTTGGTAATCACATATGAAGGTACAAGCCGGGACTCGGGGGGGGATGGTTGACGTTAAATATTGACTCAGGTGGACTTTGTAAATTACTGGAGACAGAAAAAAAATGAAGAGTGACGGACAGATAGACAGACAGAAAGATAAACAGATAGACAGAAAGAAATGCTGAAGATATTGTGTATTACTGAACTTAAATAACTAATGTCTTTAAGCGGGTGTAATAAGTTGGAATAAATATTAGAAATTAAGAGAGAGAACACAACACAACAACACTACACTAGAATACAACCCACAACACTTAAACAACACCAGTACAGTATAGGGCGAGGAGGAGAGAGCGGAAGTGACCTGCCTTAACATCAGACACCGTGAAGAGATCGTGACTAATGTTGAACTCAGAGCGTGTGACAAGGTAAAGCCATTTGTATTGTTTATGTTGTGAATATTCGATTCTTTTGGGTTGGGGAGGGTTTTAAAAGTCTGTCTGTCTGTCTGTCTGTCTGTCTGTCTGTCTGTCTGTCTCACTCTCCACACACACACACCAACCCTCTCTTCCCTACACGTCAGCTGACCTCGCCAAAGCACGTAAGGAACGCCCACCTGAACTCATAAATTTAATCAAGGAACACCTGGATAGTCTCCTGCACCTGCTAACGGCTTAAACTGGCTCTCCGGAGGTTGCAACACGTGTACAGATTGCAGGGGAGATTGCACGACTCTCTCCTATTGCAAGCACCTGTTAGTTGATATTGCCTTTCTGGAGTGCCCCGTCAAGAGGGGGAGGGGGAAGAGAAGGGGGAGGGAAGGGAAGGGAAGGGAGAAAGAGGTGGAAGGGAGGGCAAGGGAAGGGGAGAAAGAGGTGGAAGGGACAGGAAAGAGAAGGGAAGGGCGAAAGAGGTGGAAGGAAGGGGAAGAGAAGGGAAGGGAGAAAGAGGTGGAAGGAAGGGGAAGAGAAGGGAATGGGAGGAAGAGGTAGAAGGGAAGGGAAAGGAAGGAAAGGGACAGGAAAGAAAGGAGGCAGAGAAAGAAAGGGAAGGAGAAGGAAATTAAGAATACCTACGATATATACATGTTCGTTCATACGTCCGTCTGTGAGGATTGTCCACGCGATAACTCGGACAGATATTGATGGATTTCAATCTAACTCGGTATGTGGTTATTTCCCAACCAGATCTCAGACGAGTTTGATAATTCAGCGTCTTGTGTCGTTACTGTGTCGAGTTATGGTTCCCTCGGGGTGTTACTGTAGCGAGACGGAAAAAGACTTGGTCACCTGTGTTGGGTTAGGTTAGTTAGCTACTTATGTGAGGTGAGGTTAGGTAAGGTTCTGTTAGGTTAGGTTAGGTTTTGGTTAGGTTAGGTTAGGTTAGGTAAGGTAAGGTTCTGTTAGGTTAGTTTAGGTTTTGGTTATGTTAGGTTAGGTTAGGTGGCCTCCCAAACCAAGATACACAAACAGAGGAGATACCTGGTGTGCCGCGTGGCCCTGAGGAACAACACAATGAAGTATTTACGAGTTGAAAAACATCCTGGACAGCTAATTAAATGTTGATGCTAGCAGTTCCGTTGATGACTCAGGCCGCTTGTTTCTACTCCAAGACCCGGATGTATGAAAGATCGTAACGTTGATTCTCCTCCTCCTGACAGATATGCCAGCGTGTATAACTGTTTCACTTAAGCTATGACCCAAGGACTGAGTCCCAAAAGTTCGTAAGTTTAATTTTATTCTTAACTAGAGATGCACAAGCGTATATAACTTGTTCACTTAAGTTTCAAAAGTTAATTCACCACAGTTCGTAAGTTAAATTTTCTTCTTAATTAGAGATGCACCAGTGTATATAACTGCCTCAATTAACGTAAAATCACACGTTAGATTCTTAAAAAGTTATTTACTTTTTTACAAATTTAAAAGTATTTTTTTTCTCACTAATTTATTGATATTGTCTTTTACAGAATACTAGTTAATACACTCTCTCTCTCTCTCTCTCTCTCTCTCTCTCTCTCTCTCTCTCTCTTCCTCCTTCACTTTGTCTCCTTCCCCTTCTTCCCACTCTCCCGATCCACTCTCCCCCCACTCTCCTCCACCCCCCACTCTCCTCCACCCCCCTCTCTCCTCCACCCCCCTCTCTCCCGCACCCCCACTCTCCTCCACCCCCACTCTCCTCCACCGCCACTCTCCCCCACCGCCACTCTCCCCCACCCCCCACTCTCCCCCACCCCCCACTCTCCCCCACCCCCACTCTCCCCCACCCCCTCTCTCCCACACCCCCCCCACTCTCCCAGCCCACTCAGAGCCATGATAAATGTGTACAAGGTAAAGAAATAAATCACCCATTAACACGTTTTACAGTGCAGTCTACAGGTGCGGTACTGACCCAACCCACCTAACCCACCCAACCCATCCCCCGAGTGGATACCTGTCCTCCCCTTATCACTTTGGGTTAAGGGGGTAGGAGTCGTAAGTAAAGGGGGTGTGGTGTGGATAAGGGGTGTGTGGGTGTGGTGTGGATGAGGGGTGTGTGGGTGTGGTGGGGATGAGGGGTGTGTGGGTGTGGTGGGGATGAGGGATGTGTGGGTGTGGTGGGGATGAGGGGTGTGTGGGTATGGTATGGATAAGACAGTGTGTGGGTATAGTGTGAATAAGACAGTGTGTGGGTATGGTGTGGATAAGACAGTGTGTGGGTATAGTGTGAATAAGACAGTGTGTGGGTACAGTGTGAATAAGACAGTGTGTGGGTATGGTGTGGATAAGACAGTGTGTGGGTATGGTATGAATAAGACAGTGTGTGGGTATGGTGTGGATAAGACAGTGTGTGGGTATGGTATGAATAATACAGTGTGTGGGTATGGTGTTGTTTGATATTTTCAGATACAAGAGAAAAAAAAAATATCCGGTAATAGCTGGCAACTTAATGTGACGTCAGGGTTAATATTATTGTGATCATCAGTTGTCAACATTGGATCATTTAATTTCATTGTAGTAAAAAATTTTCTTTAATTATTGTCACGTGGTCGACCAAAACAATAATATTTACCATGACGTCATATCAGGGTTACCAGCATTCGGGGGGGTGATGATTTTGTTTACACTCGACCCCGATATAAAGAACATTATACATTACCAAAGCAGTTTAGTGGTTTATTATCGTTTAAATTATAATATTTTGTTATTATTACTTAGATGATTATTGAAAGAAATACGATAGATGATTAATAAAATATTTTCGAGTTTATTGGTGATATTAAACAAGTTTATCTATTTAACTATATGCCACACCCCCCCCCCGGCGTGACATAATGACCCCCCCCCCACTTGAGAACTGTTCCCCGTTCCAGTCTTCTTTGACAGACAACGATTTAACGGTTGACCTTAACAACCATTATCCTTCTTTTGAAATGTCGTCTAGAAGGTAAGAAACATATTTTCACCAGCGGACATCTTTAACCAGGAGGGTTAAAAAGGTCTCGCTACGTGACGTTAGTACCCCCCAACGTGACTTTTGGACCCCCCTACCGTGACGTAATGACCCCCCGCCGCTGTTCTCTGCTTAACATAGTATCCAGAGCCGGTGTCGCGCCCTCCACCCGTGTCTGTGATGGTGACCTTTAAGGTAACTCGGCCAGAAGGGTTGGTAATACTGTAATGGTTGATAAAGTAGAGAATTATCGTGGAAAATAGGCTGTAAAATAGACCGTTAATGGAATGTTTTACCAATTTTGTCTCTATCCTCTTTCCCTCCCTTCCTCTCTCTCTCTCACTTCCATCTCCCCCCTTCCTTCCATTCTTCCTTCCTCCCCTCTTCCCTACTTCATCCTCCTACTTCTCTCACCCACCACTCTCCTCCCCCTCCCTCAACCCATCCTTACCTCCTCCTCCTCCTCCTCCCTCAACCCATCCTTACCTCCTCCTCCTCCTCCTCCTCCTCCCTCAACCCCTCCTTCCCTCCTCCTCCTCCTCCCTCAACCCCTCCTTCCCTCCTCCTCCCCCTCCTCCTCCCTCAACCCCTCCTTCCCTCCTCCTCCTCCTCCTCCTCCCTCAACCCATCCTTACCTCCTCCTCCTCCCTCAACCCATCCTTACCTCCTCCTCCTCCTCCTCCTCTCCCTCCTCCTCCTCTTCCTCCACCCTTCCAACTTCTGCTCCTTCTCCTCCTCTTCCTCAACTTACATAACCACCCTATCATCCTTCTCCCTCACCCACCTACCCTCCCTCACCCACCTACCCTCTGCTCACCACAGTGTCAACAAACATACTGACTCAGCAGACAGCAGACAATTAACATAGTGTTTATCAAAGCGTGTAAGGGGGGGGGGTAGTTTGCATGGTGATCATGAGAGGGTCGTTAGTGCAGTGAGATTGTTTGACTTGGCATTTCAATGAGCTTTGGACATGGGTTAGGGTATGGGTAGGTGGATAAGGTTGCGGGTATGGGTGAGTGGATATGAGTGAGGGTATGGGTAGGTGGATAAGGTTGCGGGTATGGGTGAGTGGATATGAGTGAGGGTATGGGTAGGTGGATAAGGTTGCGGGTATGGGTGAGTGGATATGAGTGAGGGTATGGGTAGATGGATAAGGTTGCGGGTATGGGTGAGTGGATATGAGTGAGGGTATGGGTAGGTGGATAAGGTTGCGGGTATGGGTGAGTGGATATGAGTGAGGGTATGGGTAGGTGGATAAGGTTGCGGGTATGGATGAGTGGATATGAGTGGGGGGTATTAATAAGTGGATATAAGTTAGGGTATGGATGAGTGGATATGAGTGAGGGGTATTAATAATTGGATATAGGTGAGGGTATGGATAACCTGGCATGGGGAGGCGAAGATCTCTCTCTCTCTCTCTCTCTCTCTCTCTCTCTCTCTCTCTCTACTATACAAAACCTAACCCAACCCCCCCAAAAAAATATCCTTAACATCTAATGAGATAAAATCACACCTGTAATTTATACTTCCCAATTAAAACACAAAAACAATTAGTGTACAACATGACTCTTATACCTATTTAAATTACCTGGACCGAGAGGTATAATTAGGCAATGTTAATTACTTACCTATTAACGTTATTGTTTTGTTAGTTTTGTTTAATAAGAATTTGGGGTTGGGGTGGGTTGAGTTTGGGTGGGTTGGGTTGGGGTGGGTTGGGTTTGGGTGGGGTGAGGTGGTGTGAGGTGGGTTAGGCAAGTTTCCCCAGGAGGTTAAAGCCAGTACTAACCATCACAAAAGTACCTGAGGCATAAAAGTAAAAAAAAAGAAGAAAAAAATAGATATAATTAATTACCTAAATGTCCCCTGTTACCTGTCGTAAGATTTTATCCCGACAAAAGACCTAATTTAGAGGATAAAAAAAAAATCTTGGACTTTATTGACATGGATGTAGTGATGATGTTTGACTTTTGTTTCTGTTTGTCTGTTTTTTTGTGTAACTATGATGGTGTTTGTTTTCTACAGAGAGAGAGAGAGAGAGAGAGAGAGAGGGGGAGGGGATGAAGTAAGACAGTAAAGTTGGGAAGGAAGGAAAGGGAGGATAAAGAAAGGGTGAGAGGGAGAAGGAGACGGTTGTGTGGGAAAGAGAGAGAGGGAGGGTGGGAGTGGGAGGGGGAGAGAGGGAGGGTGGGAGGGGGTTGGAGAGAGAGAGGGAGAGGGTGGGTGGGAGAGGGAGGGTGGGAGAGGGAGGGAGGGAGAGGGAAGGTGGGAGAGGGAGGGAGAAGAGAGAGTCAAGGTACAATCTCAAGACGCTGCTGGCCAGAGATTTAATTTTGAATCTCGGCGTTGTAACTGCCAGCGTGACCTTGTGTGGTGTGTGGTGTGGTGTGTGTGTGTCCGTCCGTGTGTATGTGTGTTTGGGTATCCGTGCGATTGTCTGTGTCCATATGTGTGCTTGTGTTTGTTTTTATGTGTGTGTGTATCTGTATTTGTGTATGTATTTATGTACGTGTAGAAAATACAGTTAAATAAAAACACCACGTCTTGTTAATTGTAATTTAGTAAAAACGTCTCTATGTGATTTTCAAACATAGACTCATAGATCTAGTATTTTGAATGAATACATTAGCGCATAATTTATCATTTATGGTAATAATCATGTACGCTAAGA
The DNA here is from genome assembly GCA_958450375.1 of Homarus gammarus. Classification (NCBI taxonomy): domain Eukaryota; kingdom Metazoa; phylum Arthropoda; class Malacostraca; order Decapoda; family Nephropidae; genus Homarus; species Homarus gammarus. The sequence continues at coordinate 565,989 of CAUDMG010001333.1, forward strand.
GCTTATTAGTTATTGTTGATCATTATACAGTCATATATAGATCCGTATTTCATTTTACATTACGTTTTGGTCATTCAGTTGATAAAACTCAAGTGTACATGAACATAAAGTGAATCAAGTTAAGATATGGTGTTTATGTTTACACTGAGGACGTCATCACTCAGTGCTGCCCCCTGTCGGCCGAGGCGGGCGGCTGAATACATCTTTATAAGGGCAATAGATGGCGCTGATGCAGCTTCCACATGGACCTGCATATATTTACGTAAAGTTAATGTATTTCCTCGGGTATAGAAGAAAAATATACCCTAACAAATAGTTTTAATTTTACGCTTACTCAAAATATACCTAAATCGAAGTTGTTAGTAACGAGACATCATATATGACTACGACGCTGGACATGACGTGACGCTAAGGTCTCCTCAGCGTTACGTTGTACCATACCGAAAGATGTAAAAGTCCGTCGTTAAGTACATATCATCTTGCTAATATGTGAGGTGCAACACTTCAATCCATTACAAGGAGAGTAACACCTTCCACCGCAGCTCCTCCCTTTACATCCATCCAAGTTACTGGGGCGGAGCTATTGAGCATCACTCTCTATCCTCATTGGCTACCCGCGAGCATCCACGAGCTGATTGGTCGTGATGTTATAGGATTCCTAATTCGCCGTAAACAAGGCTAGGCAACAGCTTTGTATATTAATTAATTATAATTTCCCTCACTAACAATGTTGTTCCTTCGACGTCAGAATACTCAATATTTATCAAGCAGATGTGTTCACAGTGGGTGGATATCGCTGTCTCTCGCGTCTGAAATGTCAAAGAAAACGATCGTCTTGGGCGTCATGTTGGTACTACTGCAGCCGAGGTATCAAGAAGGGGTGATCGTCACTCTGACGCTTTAGAGTTGGTTGAGCGGCCGAGAGGTGAGGATGTAGGAGGCTTGAGGAGGCGCTAAGGATTACTTGTGTGCTTGGGCCACCCCGTCTGTGTGCAATCCCCGTGAAGTAATTGACAGAAGGAGACTGGTTATTACTCGAATATTACATGACCTCCAGGTGCTTTTATATATGTGATTTATAATATATATAGAGTGTTGGTGGTTGTGTGAACAGAACAGATTTGGTCAATTAAATTAATTAACTCCGATGCGGGAATTGTGTGTGGAAGAGATCGCCATGAGCACAAGAGTGGCGCTGCCGATGTTTTTGGGCTGCAGAATGTCGGAGCTACGACGCCAGCTCCTCCCCAGCCCGACACCTAACCAGGATCGCACAGCTCAGGTCCGCAAGAACTTGTTTGGTCCGATAGATCACGACGAGAACCTCAAGTTTGTACATGACGAGTTGAACAAGATCTCTGAGGAGGATAGCAAGCGCTGGAACTTTGACTTTCAGAGTGAGAAACCAAAAGAAGGTCGCTTCAGTTGGCAGCGCGTGGGTGACGGCGTCCCACAGGCGTACGAAATGCCCAGGTTAACCTATCTCACCACACACGCCACTAACACCACCACTATAGCGGCGCCAACACCGCTCCATAAAGTACCTGAAGGTGTTTGTGGTTCTAGTTCTTCAGCGTCGACCTCTGGTGCGTCACGAGACCACCAGCAACCCTCCACCTCCACCGCCCAGACCACCACCACCACCACCACACCCTCTACCACCGCAACCACCACTACAACCACAGTCCCGGACACAACCACCACCACCACAACCACCACACCTAGTAAAACTACCACAGCGAAGACGAGGCTTCCTCCACCTCCCACCACGACGATACCAGCCTCTAGTGCTAGTTGTAGTGAAGCTCCAGCCACCATTAGGGAGGTGGTAGTAGTGAAAAAGTGTACTAGTAGTAGTGATGGTGGTGGTGGTGAGGAAGCGAGGGAACACAACTCCAACACACCCAAAGTCAGATTTACTAGATCGAAGGGCGGTCAACCTCCCGTCACAGGTGAGAATTGCTAATTAATTTTGTTTACAATATTTACGATCCATCAGCAAAGTTATTAGTATCATAACTGTGATTATATTAGTACATATTGTGATATAAAATAGAGGTTCAGTAATTACCAGGTGGTGACTCATAAAGTTAACTGTTAAGAGAAATTTGTTGAAATGTTTACTGTGATTTTAGCCCAACAGGTAAATAATGTTATCTTTGTTTGTTGTGGTTTGTGTTGATTTATTTCCAGGTTACATAAATATGTTCTCAGAGATAGAGGTGACCACAGGTGTTAATGACAGGAGGGGTGATGCTAACCTCAATTAACCTGTGATATTTTTCATTTTACCATTTTAACACTAAATCAGTTTTCTCTTTCTTTTAAAACCATAAGTTAGAGATGACCGGATATCCGGCTCTTACTGTATCCGGTCGCATAATTAACTCTGAAAAAGGTCAATGAAACTTTTTGAATCGAGACTATAGATTAAATATTATGATGACTGTCACCCAGCTTAGTAAAACCCAAAGTATGCTAACTAGGTGAAAGCTTAAATACCCAGCTTATACATTACCAGAAACTTCTTTCCCGTACACACACAAAAAACTACCACAGCATAATAGAAGGATTGTTATTGTAAAAGAAAACTTGAAATTTGGAATAGAGGTCCAAATTTAGGTTGGTTGGTTGTTCAATGTAACTGTGTGAGTGTGTGTGTGTGTGTGACCTTGGCGACTATCTTAACAAACCAAATGACTTTCCTGTGTTGACTTAGCTGCCCAGAATTTCCAACGCGTGTACTATCAATCTCAAGATGGAGTTTTACCAGTATTTCGTCAACGTAGTTTTTATATCTTGTACAATTAATGGGATTCCCACTTAATTACGTTCTCGGAATTTCTTGATGGTTAGTGAGGGAGGAGTCGGTGTGGGGGGGGGGGGTGTATTTTAATCGCATCCTAATAAGGTCAAGTAATGTTTTGAAAAGATTTAAATCGCATTTCATTCAGGGTTGGGTGTTCAGTATTGTTGTGGTTTGGGGTTATGTAAGGTTATGGGTGGGGGTTGGGGTGACTTGTAACCTGCCAAGCAACTGCATGGAAGGAGAGTTAGGAGAGTATCGTAGAGAAGTTGCGTCGTGGTGGCTGTGTGTGTGTCGTGGTGGGGGGAGGAGGGGGGGGGTAGACTGGGCGCGGCACTGTCGGCGTCTCGACCTGACTACTATCACCATTTTTCTCGCCGTCGGGGTGGAGGGGAGGGGGGGGGGGAGTCGGATTATTCACGAGTGTACACCATAAACTAGTCATCTACAGGTGTATTTTGATGTACGCTTGTGATGAACTATGGTTTGAAATGGCGTATATATGCGTAAATGACCGTGGTAAGTTAACGTTTGGTCGTAAGTGTGGCGTTTTAGTTACTGGCAGATACGCGTAGTGTGTGTGTGTGTGTTGAGAGGGAAGGTGCGCTACATTTGTAATATTTAGTATAATGTTTGTCCTGCCAAATGGACTTTAATATGAGGAAAACAGTGTAGGGGGGGTAGGAGGGGCCGTGTGGTGAGGTGGCGGTGGTGCTTGAACGTCGGGGCTGTGTGCGTAAATGTATTTCCTAGTATACACAACTTGACAATCCGGAGTACATCTGTAACCATCCCAGTGACGTCACCTGTTGATGGTCACATGACTCGGAACTGACCAATGGGCGCACGTGTTGCAGGCGGAACTGACCAATAAACATACGAGTTGATGGTAGTCCCTGCAACACGCGTCAATTGCACCAGCTGCACTCAGTCTCGGTTGCGGGTACGGCCGTGTGTTGATGCAGTTGACTGAACGACCTGTTGGCAACACCATATTGTGTAAGGCAGTGTTGGTGCACACAAGCAGGTAAATACACCTGCAACACTACTAATTAGCACGATATCATGTTTATTGTACCTTTACTCATCATAAATCACCGAGATAAAGGACGACTGGAGATACGATAAGTGTTGCCAGTTGTGGGTAGTAAGAGAACGAAATTAATTGCACAGACAGACGATGCCAAGAAGGTGTGACAACTTGGACACACTCACCACTTCTCAGTTTAGTTGAAATGCATACACACACATCCCGACACACGTGGATTATTAGCATTACACCGAGAAACACTACTCAGGGAGGGGGTGAGGATAGGTTAGGGTGACTAATCTTAAGGTGAAATAAACTGGAGGGGGTAACTAATCTATATGTGATTCTAGTATTTATTATTCAATGCTCCCCAATTAAACTAGATGTATAGGTCTATCCTCCCCCCTCCAACCCTCTTATTACCCTAGTCAATAAGGTCCCACAGTAGAGGAGGTGGGGAAGTTACCCTAGACTACCCCCCAGTCTAGGGAAATTCGGCCTTTACCCGTCTCCCTCCCCCCATAAAAGGCGCTGGTGACTGGGGAGGGTTTAAAATCCATAATAGGTAGCGTGGGGACCTATCGAGCTATGACATCGATTTCCGTCCCTAGAGAGAGAGAGAGAGAGAGAGAGAGACTCATTAATATCCAGTAGAGAAAATGAGAAAGATGCTTGAATATATAAGATAGAGTCACTGATGCTGGTAGACACGCACACACACACACGCACACACACACACACACACACATATAAACCTTGAATTAAAAGGATAACAATGGTGGAAGCCGTTGAATCGCTCTCCCTTTCAAAATTAAATCACCAAACTGGAGTGAGGGAGGAGAGAGAGACCCGCCTCAATTGGCTTTCCCCATCTCTCTCTCTCTCTCTCTCTCTGGTAGCATCACTTTAACGGGGTATAGACCTACAGTATTCTTCTGGTGGATGGATGGATGGATTGATCTAACCTGAGTGGAATACCTAATTATCATGTATCTAACAATTTCTTTTTGGTAAATTATTATTTTTTCATTATAACCCAATTTATCAAAGTTATTTTTTTAGCATTTTTTTCATAACTAAATTATTTTGTTGTCTTTCAATAGGCATATGATCTTATGTGTACGAGTGGTGATTAGACCCCCATGGTTAGTTACTGGTTGAGCCAATAGGTGACAAGCTAACCCTCTCCTCTCATCCCTCCATGCCCTAACGAACACAGCAGATGGACACCGTTTTAGGGCAGCGGACTACAGTTGGTCACCACACACACACACACACACGCCAAAAAAATATAATGACCTTCACAGTGAATCACCTCCATTGACTGTAGATGTTGCAGAAATCTCAACTTGAATAGAAGGTGTTGATGGGATGCTGCCCTCAACTTGCTACCGTGAGGGTTTTAAATTTATTACCATTGAGTTTTGATTTATTTCTTAGGTTATGTATCGTTAACGTATGTGTATGTTAGTGTTTGTGAATTTCAGTATTTGTTTGTAATTCTCGTAGGTGATGAGATGTTGGTGTGGTTTGTTTAGTGGGTCGAGGGTGTTGGTGCGCATGCGTGAAGGAGTGCGTTACCCAACTCCCCTCCTTCGACCAGTTCTTGATGTTAGTACCTTCCATGAGTCTGTTGTAGCGTAAAGTAGTGTATAATGTCCCTTCTAATCTCCACATGATTGAGAAATTAAGGAAGAAGGAGCGTGGGTTGATCACGTTGCAACACACAGCTTGTTGCAGCGAACGGGTTGGAACCTGTGAGCAGCTTGGCCAACATTAACACACATTTTCGCGGGCGTCATCACCCAAGTACTTTACCCCCCGATATAAGACGAAGAATTATGAATGTGTTTATCGTAGACACATTTCTTTATTAGTACGAGATGCAGAAAGGTGAAACTCCCGTGAAAAATGATATTAGTGAGAACTAGTAGGGTTTTAGTGAAATTTAAATCCAGCCAACTTTATACTACTACTGTACGTTTACACTCGACTCCAACCGCTTCGTTGTGACCTAACTAATATGAACAATTATTTATTCATATCCCTCTTCAGACTTAGTAACTCTCGTCTCTATATCAGAAAATAACTTCGTTTCTGTGTTTTATTATCTGGGGTAACATAACGCCGTGGTGTATGGAGGTAGAAAGAGTGTAAATATTATACTGATGGCTTCCCGACTTTCTGACACAGAGCTGAGTTGTAAGTCACTGGACGAGTGTTGCCAGAGAGTAAATCTTATTTGTTTATACCTCTACGTATATTAATATTGTAAGAATAACTACTCGTAGGTGAGGTATATATGGTATATTAAGACTGACTAAGTTATATATACCTTGAATTTATATTTTTTTTTTTTTCAGTGGTTGTGGTACGATGGGGCAAAGTCAGCTAGTGGTGTTTGTGGTGCATAGTGGCGCATAGTGTGATTGAGGCTCAGGTGTGAATGAACTCTATGCGTAGGCCACCGAGAGCGGCATATCCCGTGCCTGTCAGTAGCCCGCCTTGGGAGCTTATGATGGAAAGGACAATTGCCAGAGGTTGATGGATGTCGATTCAATTCTTAACAAACCCATATTTAGAAGGTTTGTCTTCACTGCCTTTGGTTATATCTCCTCCAGTACCCAATTTTAACCCGAAATTTAACCCCACCTCAATTTTTAACCCGTGTTGTAGATAGGGGAGGGGGTGTGTTAGGTTAGGTTTGGACACTAGGTGGAGGTGAAGGGGGTGTGTTTGGTTAGGTTTGGACACTAGGTGGAGGTGAAGGGGGTGTGTTAGGTTAGGTTTGGACACTAGGTGGAGGTGAAGGGGGTGTGTTAGGTTTGGACACTAGGTGGAGGAGGGGGGGTGTGTTTGGTTAGGTTTGGACACTAGGTGGAGGTGAAGGGGGTGTGTTAGGTTAGGTTTGGACACTAGGTGGAGGAGGGGGGTGTGTTAGGTTAGGTTTGGACACTAGGTGGAGGAGGGGGGTGTTTGGTTAGGTTTGGACACTAGGTGGAGGAGGGGGGTGTGTTTGGTTAGGTTTGGACACTAGGTGGAGAGGGGGTGTGTTTGGTTAGGTTTGGACACTAGGTGGAGGAGGGAGGGGTGTGTTAGGTTAGGTTTGGACACTAGGTGGAGGAGGGGGGGTGTTTGGTTAGGTTAGGACACTAGGTGGAGGTGGAGGGGGTGTGTTAGGTTAGGTTTGGACACTAGGTGGAGGAGGGGGGGTGTGTTTGGTTCGGTTAGGACACTAGGTGGAGGAGGAGGGGGGTGTGTTTGGTTAGGTTTGGACACTAGGTGGAGGAGGGAGGGTGTGTTTGGTTCGGTTAGGACACTAGGTGGAGGAGGAGGGGGGGTGTGTTTGGTTAGAATTGGACACTAGGTGGAGGAGGGAGGGTGTGTTTGGTTAGGACACTAGGTGGAGGAGGGGTGTGTTTGGTTAGGTTAGGACACTAGGTGGAGGAGGAGGGGTGTGTTAGGTTAGGTTTGGACACTAGGTGGAGGAGGAGGAGGGGTGTGTTAGGTTAGGTTTGGACACTAGGTGGAGGGGGAGGGGTGTGTTTGGTTAGGTTAGGACACTAGGTGGAGGAGGGGGGGGGGTGTGTTTGCTAATGGGCAGCCGTGGAATATAAGACCATGTGTACCTCGGTGTAGCTGATGTTGGAGGGTCTCTCTCTCTCTCTCTCTCTCTCTCTCTCTGTCTGTCTGTCTCTCTCTCTCTCTCTCTCTCTCTCTCTCTCTCTCTCTCTGTGTGTCAGGCGTGTGGACAGTAGCTGGTTCTTGTATAATGGTCTCTCTCTCTCTCTCTCTCCCCATGCTTGTAAGGGTGATAGTGTATACAGACCTTCGTTATATTCTCCCCGCTAGAAAACTTTTCATGTTTGCTCCCCCACTCTCCCCCCCCCCTCCCCTCATCCCCCCCCCCCACTTTTTGCCGGCGTGAAAGGGGTAGCTTAACCCTTTCGCAGCAGACAAGGATGTGTCTGTTTGTCTGCCTTGACCAGTGACGACACAGTTTTGTCTAAGGCCTAAATAAAATACAAAATTCTTCACATCTTTCGTCCTATTTTCTTTAATTTTGATTCTTAATAATAATTTTTTGTCGTCAATAAAAGATTAAAATTAATAAATACATCATATAATAATAATCAGTAATTTTACCTACTTAACTCAGGTAATTAATAAAGGTGATGGTAATTAGCTGTTATCATGAGGATTTACCTGTAGTTTGGTTAGTTTTAGTTTGTTTTTTCTTTGGTAGGTTGTGAGTATTGTAGAGGTTGTTAATGGTTGTGTGGTTGATGGCCAAGACACAGTTTAGTAGTTTGGTTGATTTATATGGTTTGATCTTGGTTGAGTGTAGGTGCGTTAGAGTACTTGATTCAATGCTTTTTGGTTGAGACACTTTCTGGTAGATTGGTTGATTATAGGCATGAGTACCCCCCTCCCCCCACCACCTTAGTTATCAATCTTGGTTGGCATGACTTTAGGCTTACCAAGGTTGAGTGGTTGGGTTGAAGGAGTGAAGTGTACTGTTAATTATCATCCCCCTTCCTCCCCCTTCTTCCATCCCTCCCACCTTCTCTCCCTTCTTCCATCCCTCCCACCTTCTCTCCCTTCTTCCATCCCTCCCCTTCTTCCATTCCCCCTTCCTCTCCCTTCTTCCATCCCTCCCACCTTCTCTCCCTTCTTCCATCCCTCCCCCCTCCCCCTTTCTCCCTTTTCTTCCCTCTCTGTTCAGTGGGTAAGGTGGAGAGAGAGAGAGAGAGAGAGACAGAGAGAGAGAGAGCAACAAATGGAAAGATAATTAATGTGATAAAAATTGTAATTAGTAGAGAAGAGAGAGCACGTGTAGTTAATTTATGCGTAATTGATGTGTCGTCTCTTGTCGCTTCTAAGACGTTGACGCATCTTTATACGCCGAGTTACGCATCTATATACGTCGAATTACGCATCCACCGTATATATATATATATATATATGCCCATTTACGCATCTGTGTACGCAAAGTTACTCTTCTGACTACGAATCTACGCATCTATTATACGCTCAGATACGCCTCTACGCCCGTTACGCCTGACTGAACCTACCTGTCCTTGACCCAGATAATTATTCCACCTGTCTTTATCTACAGGTAAAAACACGGTGGGGTTGTCGCTATGGGTCGGTTATATGTGAAATTTCCTGGACCACCACAGCTTATTTCACCTGAAGATTAACCACCACAGCTTATTTCACCTGATTTGTACCTGCTAATTAAACACCCTTCAGGTGACCCCATTTGAGTTAATACAATAAAGAATTTCATCTGTATATATAAAGACAAGTTTACAATTAACAATTTCAAACAACATAGCTAAATTTAACATCACGTGGTGGGTGTTCTGCGCAGTTATACACTATGCGCAGTTACATACGGGTGACGGGTGTTCTACTTTCACAGTGGCGCACCTTCTTCCTCCGGCTCCTATCAGAGGGTGTCATTCAAGTTTGCGCTTATCAGTTATCCGGCCCCTAACTGGTTGGACGCGTAGCCGGCGACCTGATAACGCTTATCAATCCATAGTACGCACGTTGTAGTAGTAGTAGTAGTAGTAGGGAGTGTAGCGGTGGTGGGTAAGGGGGGGGGGGAGTGGTAGTTGGTAAGGTGGTAGTGGTAGTAGTGGTGAACGTAAGAACGGATACAGAAAGACAATGTTAAAAGGTTACCCCGCGCTCCTATCAATACAAGGTGGAGGGATGTTGACGAGCTTAAAAGGACAGTTTGCGCGGGAACCAAACGAAAGCAGGGCGCGTGTATATGTTTTGAGCGGGAAGTATGGGGGGAGGGGAGGGGGGAGAGATGATACGGGGTCTTGGCTGGGTGAGAGAGAGTGTGGGGGGGGGATTTACGCGTGGCTTAGATCCCTTGGAAGCCTTGATATACACACACACACACAACAGAGAGAGCGAGCGAGAGATAATAGCTACTCGCTTTATCTGACTTGAGTTATCCCCCAGTTATCTTGGGAGGTTTCCTGTCTTAACCTCAGTTTATAAGCACCACCGGATGAGACAGCGTCCTCTTCTTAATCCCAGTCCTCGAGATCTTTAAAACAAAATTATTATCAACTACCAACAAACAGACGCCTGGGTAAATACCTCACCCAGGAAGCATTTATATAGTCGTATATTGATATAAGAACCCATGTATAGATGTTTTTGTATACAGCAGAGTCGAGGAATAGTGTTATGAAAGGTGACACGAGACGACCCAGGCACACACACACACATCTGGCTGGACGTGTTGGCTGAAGAGTGTATTGTCGTGGCTGCGGTGATTTCGTAAGCTATTGTGAAGAAATGTTAGTACGGCTGTATTTGGGGGGGGAGGGTGGGGGCTCCTGGTCATGTGTAGGGGGGAGGGTGGGGGCTCCTGGTCATGTGTGTGGGGGGAGGCTTCACGCTATACCCCCTGTCTTAACTAAGTATCATTTAAACGTGATCTGACGAAAGTTGATCTCACTTAACCTATACAGTCCAAACAGCGAGGGTTAAAATTCACACCTTGGGGTTATACCCTGACGCTGAATAACTATAGGTATCGTGTTTACCTTTGTGTTATATCGCCTGGCGTTCCTCACCTCTACCGTATAAACCTTACTGTTCGCCTGACGTAAAGAGAAAGCCTATGCCCGTGTGGTTAATGTATTGGATAATTACATATGTGTGGAGTTATGACATTAGAACAGGTCAATCTGCGAGTCAAATTCTGGGCGGTTATTTTCCAAGGACGTGTGTAGGTAGGCATTGACCCACGGCGCGTCAGGGAGGAACATAACAGGAGGGAAATTCTACAAGATGTTGAAATATATTTTAGTTTCAGAAAAGTTAGCAATGGCTTTATATGTCTGTGAACGTAATGTATGGAGCCATTAAGCTTTGTGCAGTAGTAAAATAACACATAAGAGCCATTTAGTTTCCAGAAAAGTCGGCAATGGCTTTATATGTCTGTGTGAACGTAATGTATGGAGCCATTAAGCTTTGTGGCGACTTTATCTCGAGTTTTGTGGCCGTTTTATTCATCTCACCAAAGAGGAGAATTTATAATGGCGGCGCCCTTCATTGACCCTCACTGTGGGAATATTTCATTTTCCCACTTTTAAAATGTTCTCTGGGTGTCGACAGATAGAAAGGAGGGTGGGAGAGAAAGTCAGAGAGAGGGTGAGGGAGGGGGGGGGAAGTGAGAGTGAGGGAGGGGTAGAGAGAGTGAGGGAGGGGTAGAGAGAGTGAGGGAGGGGAGAGTGAGTATGAGAGAGGCTGAGTAAAGGAGAGACAAATAAACGAAGATTGTGGGGGAGAGAAAACGAATTGAGAGAGAGAGAGAGAAAGAGGGAGGGATTCGGACGGGTGGGTATGTCTGTCTGTATGTAAGCATCGCCCCCCTCCCCCCTCCCCCCTCCTCCCCACAAGTGACGACGGCTCCTAAGCTGACCCAATCTAACCCGTATTCAGATGTGATAATGGCCGCTGTATGAACCAAGTGTCCCTCTCTTTTGTGGTTCAGTCATCACTTAAATTGTGGTGGTAAGGATGTGGCCAGAATAGAGATCCTTCCCCTACCCATCCCCTTCCTCACTCCCCCCCCCCCCCAACTACCCCTTCCGGACACCCTATCCTCCCCACCACACTCACCATCCCCCCCCCCCACCCACCTACCTCATACCCCCCTACGAACCCTCCCTCTCCCCCATCCCACCCCCCCCCACCCACCCCCTTTCTCTGGGAGTTTGTTGGGAAATTGGGGAAATTCTCCTAACCTAACCTAACCTAACCATTGTGGAGTGAGGTCTGTGGATTAGCTCGCGTGACTCTACGTATTTTATGGGATGTAAAAAAAAATAATAAAGAATCACCCATTTCAGTTTGACCTAAATCACCTATTTCAGTCTGACCTAAACTCATAAAAATTGAATAAATACCGAAATGTAATGTCATAAATTTGTAGGAATATGTTAATATACTTTTTCATACATTAGGTTTGGTTTAGGTTAGGTTAGGTTAGGTTTAAGTTAAGTGAGGTTAGGTTAGGTACACGATAACCCTCCCCTCCCCCCCAAGTATATTTTGTATTTTCATTTCCTTGAGTTTATAAAATATCTCGCCATTTCCTGTTATTGGTAGTCAAGATACAGACGTAAACAGGGTTGTGTGGGTGAGGATTTTAATGTCAAACTTGTTAATGTCATCCAAGACCTGATTTAACGTCACGTATAGGTCCTTGCCTCTGTATGTATGTATATATATATGTATATATGTATGAAATTATTTACAATCACACCAATACACCCACGTAAAAATATATTAACCCGTATATAATATCTTTTCCTGCCATTACAAATCTTGAAATATCTCTTCAAATCTGTGTTGGATGATAAAGTTAGAAAGTGTGAGCAAAATAGTGAAATGTGCTGGATGGACTCGTGGCGTGGTGAACATCTGAGACACTTAACACAAACCACAATAACATTCCTGTGGTACCGAGCCTTTGACGCCGCCACCCAGGTATGACTAGTGATAAAAGAAGGAAGAATAGAAGGAAGGAAGGAAGTCATAACAGGGAAAGAATAACGCTATGGAAGGGGGAGAAGAAGAGGAGGGGGGGGGGGTTACTGGGCCTACTGGAGGTATTGTTAGAAATATAGCGAAAATGGGAGTTCCTTTTGGAGGGGGGGAGGGGGAAGGGGGTGAGTTGGAGGGGGGAGGGGGTTGAGTTGGAGGGGGGAGGGAGGGGGACTTCCATGCATTTGAGAAGAAAGATGTTTTGACACCAGACAAAGAGGCATTTGGATTCTACATTGAGATAAGATGCCCCTTAAGAATCCTACCCCCCAAAGATAGGATAAATAAATATGCCTGTGTAAGCCAAAGTGTCTCTTGTGGATTCAACGAAGGTAATGTTAGTAGAAGTCAAATTTCTCGTTGGATTTAGTGCAGATAAAGGTTGAAGATAACTCGTTGAAGTCCCCTTGATCCCTTAACTTCACATTGGATATCCCATTGAAGTCAAATTCGCCTTAACTTCATAATAGATGTCTCGTTGAAGTCAAATTTTCCTTGACTGCTTTTTTTCTATAGAAGCCAAGTGAAGTCAATACAAGGCCTGGATGCCTATATTCAACAACAACAACAACAAAAGCTAACCGTTGTCTTAGTGGTCATCAACAAAACATCAACGGCAGCAACAGTAAACAGTATCTCCCGTTGCTGGCTCCTCCCCCCCCCCCCTCCTCCTCTCCTGGGTGACGCCTCGTAGTTATGGTGAGACTAAAGGAGATTTTTAAGGGCTTTTTTCCTCTCTCCTCCCATCTCCCTCTCCTCTCATCTCCCTCTCTCTCCCTCACTGGCCACCACCACTCGCTACTACTTGTCAGGGAGAATCTTTCGCTTCTCAACCTTCATTTTATTTTTTTGTTTTTGTTTTTAACCAACGATGAATAGATGAAGCTGTTTGTGGGGCATTGGGTGGCTGAATACATCTGTGTGTGTGTGTGTGTGTGTGTGTGTGTGTGTGTGTGTTACTTTATGACTCGTGTGGGTAAAGGAGGATATGTGGGTATATTTTTTTCTCAGGGTATATGTGGTGGTGAGTGAGAGTTATGAGGGGGTAGGGGAAGAGGTGAGGGGAGGGGAGAGACGGGGAGGGGCATGGGGGGGAGGGGAGAGAAAGGAAGGGGAGAGAGAGTGAGAGAGAGAGAGAGAGAGAGACCTAGTTACCCAAGATATATAAGACGTCAAATAACACTAAACATCTTCCTCAATATAAAGCCTGTTTACAGAAAGGAAGCGATCAGTCAACCCTCACCCCTCCCCCTCACCCCTCACCCATACGTCACACGGTTGTCATAACGACCTGATAGTGACTAGAAGTTCATAGGGAAAAAAAAAGGGTCGATCTTGAGGTTAGGTTAGGTCAGGTTGGTTTGGTTAGGTTGGTTTGGTTTGGTTAGGTTAGGTTGGTTAGGTTAATTCAGGGTGTATTGGTTAGGTTAGGTGTAGCAATCAAAGCAAAATTATTCTCAAATTGTATTCACTAATTAGAAAGCCAAATTTATTTCTCCAAAACCAAATTTATTCCCAAAAACCAAATTTATTCCCTAAAACCAAATTTATTCCTAAAACCAAATTTATTCCCCAAAACCAAATTTATTCCCCCAAAACCAAATTTATTCCCCAAAAACCAAATTTATTCCCAAAAACCAAATTTATTCACTGATTGTGGTGGAGTAGTGGGTGGCCTTGTTAGGTGTAGCCTCAAGACCCACAGGACGTAAACCAGCGAGTAATTTGATAGCAAGGAGGGCGAGACGATCATCACCTGAAGATTAAACACCCCCACTAAGTTTATTCCACCTTGAGATTAACCTGACTTAGCTTGGAGATTAGCCCCAGCTTACTTAACTTAACCCAGCTTATTTAACCTAACCTGGCTTAGCTTGGAGATTAGCCCCAGCTTACTTAACTTAACCCAGCTTATTTAACCTAACCTGGCTTAGCTTGGAGATTAGCCCCAGCTTACTTAACCTAACCTAACTTAGCTTGGAGATTAGCCCCAGCTTACTTAACCTAACCTAACTTAGCTTGGAGATTAGCCCCAGCTTACTTAACCTAACCTAACTTAGCTTGGAGATTAGCCCCAGCTTACTTAACCTAACCTAACTTAGCTTGGAGATTAGCCCCAGCTTACTTAACCTAACCTGACTTAGCTTGGAGATTAGCCCCAGCTTACTTAACCTAACCTGACTTAGCTTGGAGATTAGCCCCAGCTTACTTAACCTAACCTGACTTAGCTTGGAGATTAGCCCCAGCTTACTTAACCTAACCTAGCTTAGCTTGGAGATTAGCCCCAGCTTACTTAACCTAACCTGACTTAGCTTGGAGATTAGCCCCAGCTTACTTAACCTAACCTGACTTAGCTTGGAGATTAGCCCCAGCTTACTTAACTTAACCCAGCTTACTTAACCTAACCTGGCTTAGCTTGGAGATTAGCCCCAGCTTACTTAACTTAACCCAGCTTACTTAACCTAACCTGGCTTAGCTTGGAGATTAGCCCCAGCTTACTTAACCTAACCTGACTTAGCTTGGAGATTAGCCCCAGCTTACTTAACTTAACCCAGCTTATTTAACCTAACCTGGCTTAGCTTGGAGATTAGCCCCAGCTTACTTAACTTAACCCAGCTTACTTAACCTAACTTAGCTTGGAGATTAGCCCCAGCTCACTTAACCTAACCTAACTTAGCTTGGAGATTAGCCCCAGCTTACTTAACTAAACCCAGCTTACCTAACCTAACCTTTAGCTTGGAGATTAGCCCCAGCTTACTTAACTAAACCCAGCTTACCTAACCTAACTTAGCTTGGAGATTAGCCCCAGCTTACTTAACCTAACACCATGTGAAGAAACCTCTAGCCTAACGCCAACCTAATCTAACCTAATTCAACCTAAGCTAACCCCCTCCAGGTAGCGTTAGGTTAGGTTAATTAACAGGTGAACTAAACTGTGCCGGGTAATCTATACAGGTGACCCCGAGAAGCTGTCAACGTAATTGCCAGCGTTTTTTGTGGCCCTGAAAGGTTCTGGGAGGAGACCTGACATTGGCCCTATACTGTGACCTAATTTAATCTAATCTGGTCGTTATTACACAGTTTAATAGACGTCAGTGATGCGGGTTAATCGAGAGAGAGAGAGAGAGAGAGAGAGGTCATCTCATTGCCCTCTTCCGCTGTCATGTAGAATTGCGAAGGGCTGTTAGTCACCCACCCCACCTCCCCACCTCCTACTCGCTCAGAGAGAAAGAGAGAGTGAGATAGAGAAGGAGAGAGATAGAGAGAACTGGATATCATTTAACACCTCAGATTATCTTTCTTTACCACAGTTATCCCCGAAGGTCTACAGGTGAACCCGTGTTATTTTAAAGGACCTTAAATTAGTAGGTGTTTAAGGGAGTTTTATCACCTGTAGATTATAACACCCTAACCTAACCTAACCCTAGCCTAACCTAACCTAACCCCACAGGTAGTATTAGGGTGTTAATCTTCAAGTGATCGTTGGGGGTGGGGGTGTTGTATAGGTAAATAACAAAGATCTCCTACCCTCCTTCTCCGAACACCTCCTACTCCAAACACCTCCTACCCCCTCCTTCTCCAAACACCTCCTACCCCCTCCTCCTTCAAACACCTCCAAACACCTCCTACCCTCCCTCCTCCTTCAAACACCTCCTACCCTCCCTCCTTCAAACACCTCCTACTCTCCCTCCTTCTCCAAACACCTCCTACCCCCTCCTTCAAACACCTCCTACCCCCCCTCCTTCAAACACCTCCTACCCCCTCCTTCAAACACCTCCTACCCCCCTCCTCCCTCCTCCTTCAAACACCTCCTACCCCCTCCTCCTTCAAACACCTCCAACCCCCCCAAACACCACCTAACCTTCTTCTCCCCCCCCCCCCCCCCCCGGACGAGGTGAGGGGGTAAGGGTTCCTGTACAATTACCGGTGCAATCAGGTGGAAAATGTATCGTCAATGGTGAAACATCCCAACTGACGGTTAATAAGAGGTAATAGGTGTAATGGTGGTGCACTTGGCTGCTCCCACGGGCTTCTGTTATCACGAATTAAGGTGTCGCGGCTGGCCACCTCCCTCTGTTGGGTGTTGTGATGCAGGATTCTCCCAGTAGTAGTATAGATTATATAGAAGTCTCACCATATAGGTATGAAGGGAGGATATATGCCTTATAAGGTATAAGGTTTTTGTGTCTGTAAATAAGAGTCTTCCTCTGTTTTTCATCTCCATTTGTCTTTTTCTTAACTCGTTGTTCCCAGCACCTTGGCAACCAGGACTCGGGGTGAATGGTACAGGAAGAGGGTGTTCTGATGACTCACTTTGAGCCTTGTGATGGTCGGGCAGAAGGGCGGAAGTGGCTTGAGCCCTGAGGGTCAGGATACACCCCCGCAGCCCTCACCAGGACCAGGGTCTTGGTAATCGTAGCGGGTTAATCACAGTATCTTGGGTCAGAGGTCAGGGGTCGCCTCACGCACGGACGTACACACGGACGAACACACACACACACACACACACACGTGTTTATGTGATACAACTCCCTCCCTCACACGACACAAGGAGCTGTATTAAGTGAGCAGCAACCAGCCTATAGTGTAGTGGTGTAAAGTGCACCTGGGCAACACAGTGGTGTAGGGGGTTGGCCCTCAGCTCCATGTTGAGATTTATGCAGTGTTCTTTCTTCCCTTCTGGGAAGGTCCGTGGCCGCGGGCGTCCCGGCACCCCACAATTATCCCTCCTTGTTTCTCCTCCGCCGCTGCCCGGATTCTCCGTTTTCTCAAGAAATCTTCCAAGGCGTCCCGTCCCGGCGGCCACTTGAGGACGTGTGTGGCTGTTCACTCGGGCAGGATCTTCCTCCTCGCTCTCTCGTGACGCGTCTCTGTGAGGCGAAGTTGACGCTATCTGGCCACTGAGCTCCCTGGAGGGTAGTAATGACGCCTGCAAGCCTCATGACCCCGTGGTGACCTCTCCCGGGCTACCTGTGCCCTCTCGAGATGCCCCTTTGCCCCGGCGTGCCCCCGGTGTGAGGCGGAGGGCCCCAGGGCGACCACTGAGGTACAGGCGTTGGCGAGGCTGTGTACCCGGCCGCGCCCGCTCGTAATTACTGGCTGCGGGACCCGCTTTTTATACCTTCAAGATCAAGGTTTGGGTTCTTGGGTTGTGCGTGTGGTGGTTTTTATTAAAGGTGTGGTATATATAATGTGTCAGAGGGACCTGACTGGCTACTGGTTTGTCTGGGGTCGTAAGGTAAGGTGCTGGACACGCATACGGGGCTCAGTGTGACGGTTGGTGTTCTGGGGTCTGTATGTCGGGGTCTGATCCACTTGGCTACACTCTATCGCCAGGTGAAGTTGTCTTGGTGGAGGTTGACCTGAGTGTTGTGTTGTGTTGTCGATCTTTAGTGCAGGAGATGCAACTGTTGGTGATCAAGGCCTCCAACACTGGTGTTGTGAGGTTACTCTGTTGCGTCCCAAGCCAACACGCCAGCACTATTTCAGTGTTGTAGGGTGGTGGTGGTGCAGTCCACAGGTGTTGTAGGGTGGTGCAGGCCGTAGGTGTTGTAAGGTGGTGGTGGTGCAGGCCACAGGTGCTGTAGGGTGGTTGGTGGTGGTGCAGGCCACCGGTGTTGTAGGTTGGTGGTGGTGCAGGCCACCGGTGGTGTAGGGTGGTGCAGGCCACCGGTGGTGTAGGGTAGTGGTGCAGACCAACTCAGGAACATTGCTGCACCTGCTTCTGCGAGTTGCAATCTGGCCGGTGTAAGTGTTTCCGGGGTAGAGGGGCACATGAGACAGCCCGCTGCCGTCGCGTGTGTTACCCTCTTGCCCTGACCGCCGGGGCGTGTCCGTCTAGGAGGGACACAACGAGTAACGCTGCCACCGCAAGGTTGGTGTCCTTGTTGCTCCGACGTTCGGGTTAGTGGCGATGCCAGGCAGATGGCGCCTTTGAAACTTGGCTTTTGTGTTTGGAATATGTCCTTCTGGCCTCAAGTTTGACGGACTTGGGGACTTGTATGTACCAAGGCCACAAAATTCGTATAAAACTGGAGTCTTTTATGACGGGTTGATATTACTGATTGCTGCCACAGTTTGACTGCTGGGCGTGAAGACCATGTTGTTGTTGTTGACCAGTCCGGCGGTAGCACGACCACAGCAGTCCGGCGGTAGCACGACCACAGCAGTCCGGCGGTAGCACGACCACACCAGTCCGGCGGTAGCGCGACCACACCAGTCCGGCGGTAGCGCGACCACACCAGTCCGGCGGTAGCACGACCACACCAGTCTGGCGTGTAGCAGTGACTTCGCTGGGGTATAGGAGCGTGAAGGCGTGGTATTATGAGGGCGTGGAGGCGTGGCACTAACATACCCCTCACAGCAGCTGTTACATCAGGTGTTGAGGAAGGGGGGGGGGTCGGTATAGGGACGGCGGGAGGAGAGGGAGAAAGTGGTATGGGGACGTCGGGAGGTGGGGGGAAGGGAGGAAAGAGGAAGGGGACGTCGGGAGGTTGGGGAAGGGAGGAAAGAGGAGGGGGACGTCGGGAGGAGGGGGAAGGGAAGAAAGAGGAAGGGGACGTCGGGAGGAGGGGGAAGAGAGGAAAGAGGAGGGGGACGTCGGGGGAGAGAGGGGGAGGACCTCAGATCAATCCCCTTCCCTCCTCCCATGTTTTATACCGTTTTAGTGTATATATTAAAATTTAGGATGAATGTTTTACTGCAGAATTTATGATATGTTTAGTCCCACAGCTTTCACGGATATCTGAACACGGTGAATGTTTATATAAATATTCTCAATGTTTTTATGAACCTAATTTTATTGATGTTTTTTTTTTCTCTCTCTCTTTTGCAGCGTTTATGAGGATCCGGAAGTCGAAGCGCCCGGCGAGCACCAAGCTAGAGGAGGAAGCTGAACTGCCAGCCCTGGTGAAACGGCCCAAGACTACATCCTCCTAACACATGCCCACCGTCAGACGTTCATCTCCCCCCCCCCTCTCCCCTCTGCGCCATCCATCACCATGTTCCACAAACTTCTTCTGCAGGTGTGGCTAGTCTCCAGGGACGGCCTTCAAGCTTCTGCAGGTGTGGCTAGTCTCCAGGGACGGCCTTCAAGCTTCTGCAGGTGTGGCTAGTCTCCAGGGACGGCCTTCAAGCTTCTGCAGGTGTGGCTAGTCTCCAGGGACGGCCTCCAAGCTTCTGCAGGTGTGGCTAGTCTCCAGGGACGGCCTTCAAGCTTCTGCAGGTGTGGCTAGTCTCCAGGGACGGCCTTCAAGCTTCTGCAGGTGTGGCTAGTCTCCAGGGACGGCCTTCAAGCTTCTGCAGGTGTGGCTAGTCTCCAGGGACGGCCTCCAAGCTTCTGCAGGTGTGGCTAGTCTCCAGGGACGGCCTTCAAGCTTCTGCAGGTGTGGCTAGTCTCCAGGGACGGCCTTCAAGCTTCTGCAGGTGTGGCTAGTCTCCAGGGACGGCCTTCAAGCTTCTGCAGGTGTGGCTAGTCTCCAGGGACGGCTTCCAAGCTTCTGCAGGTGTGGCTAGTCTCCAGGGACGGCTTCCAAGCTTCTGCAGGTGTGGCTAGTCTCCAGGGACGGCCTCCAAGCTTCTGCAGGTGTGGCTAGTCTCCAGGGACGGCCTTCAAGCTTCTGCAGGTGTGGCTAGTCTCCAGGGACGGCCTCCAAGCTTCTGCAGGTGTGGCTAGTCTCCAGGGACGGCCTCCAAGCTTCTGCAGGTTTGGCTAGTCTCCAGGGACGGCCTCCAAGCTTCTGCAGGTTTGGCTAGTCTCCAGGGACGGCCTCCAACACTCCTGCAGGTGTGGGTAGTCTCCAGGGATGCTCTTCACGCTCCCACCACTTGGCTTTAATCTCAGAGCGTGAAGCCGTGAAGACTATCCAGGAATGTCTCTCAGTCCCGCAAGAGAGATAGAGAGGCGGAGGAGACATCTATTGAAGGGGGGGAGGGGGGGGTTCGAAGCTGTGTACTTGTGTGTGTGTGTCGACTGAAATATGGCGTTGAAAAAGATCTCAAAGCTTTTTTCTTCCCCAAAGCTGCCGAGGCTGTGAGGGCGTCAAGGACTAGGTGTTGAGGATGTGTTGGCAATGAAAAGAAAACAAAAGAGTGGATGCTTGTGGCACTTAAGACCAACAGAACAGACTGGGAATGACACTCGAGTGATTTTGTGTATAATCGTCTGTGTGATGCTTGGACGTGCACCCATCCGTCTACTTACTTGTTGGTTCATCCACTCACCCGTCCCCCTCACCCTCCAGCACCACAGCCTTCGGGACATCCACAAAACTCCATGATCTCACTGTATGAAACATTGTTTAAGTTTTTTATGTAAATACTTATTGTATTTATTTCATATTCAGTTTTTTTTTTCGTTTTTTTATGTGTGTGTGTGTGTGGTGCCTAAGGTGGCGAGGTCTCCCAGGCGGCTGGATTGTCGCTGTGACTCTGAGACTCACCCGGGCGGCCCCTCTTTACAAACTTTTTACCATGATCCAAAGATCGTTATTGGATACTGCCCAAAGAAGCTGCAACAAACCCGAGCACGCAGAAAAGTGTGTACCTTCAGAGGCTCAGTTTGTGTAGTGGTCCCCGCACTTGTCTCCCTGTCAGAGATTACCATTTGTCAGATCTCAAAACTCGGAACATCCAACTGTTATTAATATATGTTTTCCTCTCAGCCAAGTGCTCCTGAGCAAAGATAATTTGTAACATTAACAGTACAAAATTTTGTAACTATTTATGATACCTTACCTTTTTTCTTTTATTTATTGTTAATATTCGGGGCGTGATGTGTGGGCTCTGTGTTTAAGAGGTGTTCGTTGAGTGAGGGGGAGTCCAAGCCGCAGCAGACAACATGGACTTACGAGAACCAAGCTGTGGACGGCCTCATGCTCTGTGGTCCCTACTAGCTGTGGTTGTGGTCCCTACTAGCTGTGGTTCTTATTGGCTACGGCTGTGGTCCCTACTGGCTGCGGCTGTGGTCCTTGCTGGCTGCGGCTGTGGTCCCTGCTGGCTGCGGCTGTGGCTTCTCTTACCCTCACACATTTATTTTAAAACAGTTTGCTCACGGCCCATCCCTCACGGCCCACTACAGCCTCCCTCCCTTGAGCCAGCTTACGTCAGTGTGTTGATGGTAGTGTCTGCTCAGCTTGTCTTCCTGTACAAGTTGTTTACCGAGGGAAAGTTGACGAGAAGTTCGAAAGATAATAGATGTTTTTTTTTTGTGTGTGTTCTTTTAAGGAGACCTGATCCCCCCCCCCCCCTCCCCCACCACCACCACAGAAGGTGTTAAGAAGGATAGAGAGAGAGAGATAGAAGACCTTAGGAAAGTTACCCCCTACCCCCCCCCCCCCTACCCACCTCTTCCAGAAACAATTATAGAGAGATAGCATGAGGGTTTTTCAAGAGACATGACCGCCAGAAGGAGTTAAGAGAAAGAGAGATAGATAGAGATAAACTTGATGAACCAAACTTTAAAATCCAATCAGAACTCTTTTATTAAGATTGTAAGGTTGGTTTTGATTGGTTACAGTGATAGTGTGTGTGTTACTGGTTAGTATTTTTTGTATACATAATTTCTATCTCTTTATCTCCTACCCAACGATGTTATAATACAAATACTATATTATGATCTCATTTATGGAAGCAGCGCTATATTATATATCCTATGTTATATAACCTTGTATTTGGTTGGTTTGAAACATAATATGCCGGCTCGTCTTAACTCCTCCTCCCTTCCCTCACACAGGCTTTTAATATCATTGGCTGGAAGGAGTGATCACTGCTCCGTGTTGACCAATAGCCAAGAGCCTCTCTGTTTTTTTTTTTTTTCAGTCAACCAATGGCAGTCCAGCAGTAGTTATGTCTTTATTTTTATCATTGTTTATCTCCCTTGTAGACATAATTTAACTTTTATCTCTTATTGTATCGAATTTTCTGCCATCTATGTTAATTATTTTATCTGTTTTTTTACCTTTTTTTTTAAACCTGTATCCTCTCGAGTGTGAGCCGCTGAGTAGTTCACTGTAATAGGGGCGAGGACCACAAACAGGTCCTCTCTTCCCTACCACCTCTGTTTTTTTTTTCCCATATAATAGTAAATTAAGTCACGAATACCCAACTTTTTAACCCCTGCTTGTTGCTACTACTACTACTACTACTACTGATAATGGTCGTTGCTCCAGTGTAACGTCTCCCAAACACATATGAGAGATGAGCTTGGCTTTGTTGTATTTTATTTTAATTTTTGTTTTAAGTGGTGGTTGGGTTTTAGGGGATTTTTCTTCAAGTTATCAGTGTTTTTGTTTAGAAGGACCCGTGGGGTTTTAATTTTTCCCTGATTTTCCAGCTTTTGTTGGTAATGATTGGGGGGAAAATAAGACACATAAACTCTATTGCTGTATGCTTTAAAAAAAATTATTTCTGTGAGTTATTATGGGGACGTCTTGAGACCTTAAAACAGACTAGACCTAAATATAAAGTAATGTTAATATACTGTACACTGTAAGAAATTAATTGTAAAGTAGTTGGTATAAAGCAAGTGACTGAAGATCCACCAGATAAGTGAGTTGAGGGAACCTGTGTGTGTGTGTCAGTGTTAAGTACAGAAAACCTAGAGACAGACAGGAATTCAATTATAGTTAAGGTCCCAATGGGTGTAGTCTATATTTAATTAAGGGTCTAGACAATTATATTGCTGAGTGAGATTAAGGGTCTTAACAATTTTATTGCTGAGTGAGATTGAGGGTCTTGACAAGTGTATTGCTGAATGAGTTTAAAGGTCAAGAAAAGTGCATTGGTAAGTGAGGGGCCCCAATCACCTAACCACCCATCTGTTTAGCCTATCGCTGTTCATACACCGCCTCGCTTCCACGCCGTACAATAGTTTTAAACCCAGGATATAACCAGTTTACCCCCGTTCAAGAGTCTCCCCGGTGTTGTCCTCCTTACTTAGTCACCCAACAACACCTGCCTGCCCAGACCCCTCCTCCTCACAACCCCATCACCACACAGGAAAAGACAATCTGTGTTTACCCCAAGTACTTGAGGAAACTCAATTTGCTAATACGATTGTCCATATTTTTGTACACGTTCGAGTCAAGAATTCATTTTTATTCATTAACCAGAAATGATAAATAATACTTGATATTTTATGCATTTTTAGGATTTTAACTTTATTTCAAGACAATCATCAATACCCCCGATTCTTCAAGGCCAATTTGGGGTTTTAATCTGAAAAATTACAAATTTAATTTTTTTTTTATTGAATAGCATAAACGACGAACAAATCTCAAGTATTTTAAGAGAAACGGTGGAATTTTACTAAACGGTCATGACAAGAAAAAAATAGTGTGGTGAGTGAGGGCTTGGTGGTGGTGTTGTGGTGACCAGATGGAGGGCTTGACGAGGAGCTCCTACCATAGTATAATTGTTAGTAACCAGTTCTTTTAGTTGGCTTCAAAAGGTGTTTACGAGAGAGAGGAGCCGTTGCATTCACGCCTTATAATTGTTAGTATTATTATTATTATTATTCAATGGTCACTGCCACCGTTACTACCTTCAATATTAAAGTTAATCCCTCCCAATTATTATTAACCTTTATTGATTGAACTTAAAATACTCGTCTATATCGTGTTTGAAATGGCTCCCATACATTATTTTTCTCTTCTGGTGTTTTATTCTTTTTCTCTCTGTCTGTGTGTTCAATTTATCCTTTCAATATATTCTCCTAACGCTGACAATCATTGTTCTCGTTGTTAGGTAACGTTGCCCTCAGGTAGTCAAAGATGAGCTTGTTGAAGAGGCCATCTATGTGTAAACCATAGAACAATACTTGAAAATTATTATAAAAAATTCCACAAGCTTTAGAAAAAATTGCAAAGGAAGATCATTGTTATTTGAGAATATTTGATTTGAATTGATTTTTTTTTTTTTAAGTTCGGTTATGCTTGTCAGACTTATTTTGTATTTCTATTTCCTTTGTTCTTTAGTGAAACAAAATTTGGTCAATGTACCTGATGTGTTTTGTTGTTTATAGTCTTGTGGTTATGTAAACACAAGATGACCTGTAAACAAACCTTCCCATAGACTTGTTTACCATGAAAGTAATAATATTTTTTTTAATATCCCTTTTTTGTATTAATCCAAAATTTTTGAAAAGTAGTCAATACTTTTTTTTTATATATAGATATTCAATGTATGTTTTTCTATGTTATTTGTTTTTCCTTCATATTAATAATTTCAATAAGATAAATTAAGCTTGTACTCCCTTAATGGTAACTCATTGTCATATATTTTGCTCAAAGTTACGAACACGAAACCAAAACTCTCATGTTAATAATAATAATAATTAATAATGGCAAGTTCCCCAACAGAAGTAACACCAGAGCAACAACACACGTCCTCCTCACATGCTTGCCGGTGACCGTGTTGCAGGGCGTGTTTGTGCAACATGAACAATTTATTAAAGTGAGTTAATGTTGAGTAATGTTGGTGTATGCAAGGTGGAGGTGTAATGAGTGTTAACCTTAAGTGCCAAATGTTAGTTCATAAATAAAATAAAAAAAGATTCTTCACTTAAATTTGGCATGGTTCTTAAATTCTTGTTTTTTTTTCTTCTTTTTTTGTATTTTTTAGTTAGAGGAATTTGAAGAAGGTCAATATATGAAATTTAACTTCATTATAAAAAACTATGAATGTTAAATTGTTATATTTCTCTCCATTATAAAAAAAAATCAGTCTGAATTCGCTTGTTCACTTGTGTTAAAAATCCCATTAAATAAATAAGATTTTTTTAAACTATAATTTAACATTTTTATCAACTTTTTGTCAACTGTTTAAAGAAAAATAACTATAAAATTTTGCTTCAAGAATTTATTTAAAATTGTTTAAGAAAATACAAGCAGACAATCGGTGAGATAATGCTGTACTTGATTGTCACTCGTTCAGCAATTTCATTCGTGAGGTATTTTTGTGTCTCCTCTCTTGGTAATAAATTCTATCAATACAAAATTCACCAAATAATAATATTGTATTTAATATATTTAAAAAAAAATTAAAATACCCCAAAATTTATATAACTATTAAAATTGACATAACATTGACAAAAATAGTAAATTAATCCCATGTAGCATTCACAAAACCACACAAACCAATCACTAGTAATTAGAAACAAACATTAAATCCCTTTAAAAAATTCTAACAGCTGTATGTAGAATTCTTTGTATGAACGTGGAAAGGTTGGCAATATTATACCCCTGTGCGAATCGGTCAATATTATTATTTTTTTTTTAGGAGGGTTTTGAGAGGAGCTCCCCCCCCCCCCCCCCACCACATGCTGATCTCATTGAAGA
Organism: Homarus gammarus; assembly: GCA_958450375.1. Classification (NCBI taxonomy): domain Eukaryota; kingdom Metazoa; phylum Arthropoda; class Malacostraca; order Decapoda; family Nephropidae; genus Homarus; species Homarus gammarus. Next base: position 591,748 of record CAUDMG010001333.1, read on the forward strand.
TTGTAGTAGAATTCGTAGTAGTAATAATATATGTGTCTATATTTGTAAATAAGAAAGAGTATTGTCCAAATTATGTCCAAATTATTGTACATAAATGATGAGGAATCGACAAATAAAATAATTAAAAAATTATTGGGTGTTTTTTTTTGTTGTTGTTTATCTATCCTTATGAAAATAATAATAATGATGGTGGTATATAAAAAAGATAAAAATTAAAGAATATAAAAAAATAAATAAAAAATAGTGAATACAAAAAAAATATTAAAAATAATGACAAAATAAATGTAAACGAATAAAAAAAATACTATATAACCGAGATGTAAATACGAGTAACATTTGAATTTGATAATTAACAAATTCAACCTCTGGTACACCAGGTCCACTCTGTGTTAAATAAAATCATCTGGTTTTAAAACACTAAGACCATCTCAAACATTTGCAGAAATGTTTAGTTACTGAGGACAAATAATTTTTTTAGGGGGGGGGGGGGTAAATAAATTCCTATGTAATTATAGAGCCAAATTACACAACTATGATTATTAATATTTATGATAATTTGTAATAAGTTAAAAGGAATTTCTTACAATAAATCAAATTATATACAAGCACATAACTCACTATAATAATCATAGTCCATTATACAGTTAACTATAAGAAGGGATTACATAAAAATTAATATAATCTGTTGATGAATATAATTACGACATTAATCAACCTAAGAATGTCAGGAATGCTATTTATCTACTTGCTATCTCGTGTTGATGTCATAAATTTGTGGGGTTTTTTGTAAATGGTTATCGTTTAATTATATGATTTTAAGGAGACGTGTTTAAGGAGCTTGGTATTTACGTGTGTGAGGTTAAGTGGTGTGAGGATATTATTTTGTCTAGTTGTATTCCTGTAACTTTGGCTTCTACCATTACTATTACTATGTACTTATTCTTTATTTTTTTGAGTGGCCTCCAGCCTCCCCCAATAGCCACACCTTCGCCGCCATTTTATTACCTTAATATTAAATATCCTAATACACAAGAAGCTATCCTAGCTGTGTTGAGTTAGTTGAGCCGCAGATCTATGCGGCATTCAGTGACTGTCGCCTCATAGTCAATTTCTGCAACTGTCGACGGCTTTGGGGCCGATGCTCTCGTTCCCCTGAGGTAGAGCAAAGCCGACCTAAGGAGAGAGAAGGACAGTCGACATCTCATCCAGACTGTAGCATAACTTCTGGGCTGCTGCTTCTGTTCGGATAGCACCTCCACGAGTCTCGCATAGAAGCATCTTGCACTTGATCCCATCGCACCAGAGGTTGTGAACACCAGAGGAGTGAAGCTGCCTTGATCAACATTCTGAATTCTCTCCCCATACGCCCTTATCTTGTCATTCTCGTTCCTCCTGTGTGCAGCATCGAGAGCTAAGTTACGGTGACATGCGGCCATGGGATCAAAAATCCTGATATCGAAGAAGGCTCCCTGTCCCTGCGTCCAGAATCCTCGAGCACTGACGTCAACACAGGCTTCGTTGGATGTGTTTGAAGTCCAATGTTGGAAATTCTCACCATCCAATGGAAGGAGGGTCGGTTCTACCCTGACGTCACGACAGACTTCCTTCAATATATTTGCTGTGAGATCCATTACTTCTTCATGCCTCCTGCACATGAAGCCCCCTTTCTTGCACACCATGGCATTTGTAAATTCTTGTTTATTGAGACTGAAACCATTTGCCCTTATCGGTAATGTAGTTAACCAGTTCGAGGCGCCCACCTCCTGCTCTATAGCTACTTTTTTTTCTTCAAATTCTCTGGTACTTGCAGCAACAGTTGCTGCAACTTATCACTTTGGCCGTGCTGTCGTTCTGTCGTAATGGACCGTCAATCTTGTTTACTTCACTGATATCCACCTCCCCTGTTGCGTTCTGAGCTATTATGTGGTCCCTGAGGGCTGCCGTGAGCTTAACTGAGTTTTGATGTTCGGTGGCAGCAATCTCCTCTGGATTGGTCAATCCCATTCCTCCCAGTCTCGGTGGTAGTGCAAGGAGTGATCTTTCTGCTGGGGTTAAGTGAAGATGTGCACTTGCACAATCACAGCTAGCGCAATTTTGGTTCTGCTAGCACAGGCGCAACAATGTCTGTTACCCGGCATAGTGTTCCGCACCTTGGGCGACACTTACGTCCGCCTCCGACATCTGCTTTGGTCCCATACAGAAGAAGAAACTAGTTCTTATGAGGAAAGGGCGGAGAGGTGACAGGCTGGACTGCTTTGTCCTGGTAGCCCCTGCATACGTGCGCGCGTGGGTGTGTAGGCCACCCCCCTGTGGGCGACAATCCACACATTAGAGTGATACACTGGGAGCAAGGATTGTCACACCTAACACTTGTTTATATATCCTTGGCAGAAATAACCACTATTTCTATGGTCGCACTGATGTAAGATTAGTTATATATACTCACTTGGTCGGCTGTCACTACATGAAGTGACCCTTGCTTATGGAAGGCGACCACAAGAGTAGAACACTTGGCCTTCTGTCACTGACCATAGGGGCGAGAGTCACGAGGCCACCCCGCCAAAGTAGGCTTATCGACACTGGCACTGGCACCTGCACCAGCCGACGCCAATCACTCACAAATCGCTTGGTGATCGCCGGTGAACACACGGAATATTTGCGATTAATGCCGTAAGGGATGAGAAGAACCTTCGGTGACAATGCTTAGGGTAACATCCGATATTCACTACTACTACTACTTTTTTTTTATGTGACCTCCATCCTCCCCCAATAGCCACACCTTCGCCACCATTTTATTACCTTACTATTAAATATCCTAATACATAAGTAGCTATCCTATTTGTTGAATTAGTTGAGCCGCAGATCTATGCAGCATTCAGTGACTGTTGCCTCCAGTGGCGGCTCGTGCATAGGGCTGCAGAGCTGCAGTTCCCCCAGACACTCACTGCCAGGCGTATGATTCCTTTAGAGAGACAGCTGAATAATACACTACCAACAAATATATCATTTTATATGTTATTTAATTATTTTCAATACGTTGCTAAGTGAATTTTCATTAAAATCAGACCAAAATTTAAGCTACTTTCATAGTTGCTGTCAATGCTGTACGATTCATGTCTGTTATTAATTGGCGCCGCCGCCGCCGCACAATGAGCTGCACTTGAAGCAGCTCAGTCTCGTACAACGTGTTTACATTGCGTGTGGACGGTGTGGTTAAATCGTGCTTTCTTTAATTACCCTTTGACGATGGAAAATCGAGTGAAGTATTTGCAAAACATCAACTTTTCCCAGCTGATATTAAATGAAAAGACTGAAATCAAAGCAAGAGGAAGACCTACACCAGTTTTATCCATTCAACAGAACAGTACAAGCAGGAACAAAGAATATACACGCCAGTTTAACATCAGTGTTTATCAGAAATGTGAATGGCTCTGTGGTTGTGACGAGGCAAATACTTTATTCTGCTTTCCTTGCTTATTGTTTGGTGGGGACTCGGCATGGACGAAAAGTGGTGTGACTGACTTGAGGCATTTGCCACAGAAAATAGTGAAACATGAGCAGTCAGCCAAACATATGAATAACATGATTAATTTATCGTTGCTGGGTAAAGTGAACATTGCAGCTCAGATTGACACAGCATACAAGCTCTCAGATGCAAAACACAATGAACAGGTGAAAAAAAACATCAACTACAACTCATACCTGAGGTAGGTCACCTACTGTTGTGTGAGGCTTGCAGTCCCTCCATTTTATTTTTCACGAGCCGCCACTGGTTGCCTCATAGTCAATATCTGCAGCAGTTGTCGGAGTAGGGGCAGAAGCTCTCGTTCCCTGAGGCAGAGCAAAGCCGACCTAAGGAGAGAGAAAGACAGTCGACATCTCATCCAGGCTGTAACATAACTTCTGGGCTGCTGCTTCTGTTCGGAGATCAGCTCCGCGAGTCTGGCGTAGAAACATCTACTACTACTACTACTACTACTTTTTTCTACTACTACTACAACTTCTTAAACATGAACTCCTACTTCCACTTACAATCATACTACTACAACCAAAAATAATAATATTAATAACACAACAACAGCAACATAATAATAATAATTAATAATAATAATAATAATAATAATGAACAAAACATTAAAAAGAAGAACAAGTTGATAAAAATAAAGATAATAAAGTAAATAATAATAAACGTAAAATAATGACAAAAATGATAACAAGTAAAGATAAGAAGAAAATAAAAATAACAAGAATAAAAGAATAACTTGAGGAAGACTGTTGCGATAATAAACCAAAATAACGATAACTTAAACCGGAAGAAATGATAATAATTTAAATATGAATGTTGAAAGAATTTAATTATCACTCCTGTTAATGAGATACGTAATTAGGTGATATAATTAGCATGGTTTATATACGTGTTTGTAAAGAGCTTAAATAATCACATGACAATTAATAAAATATATAGATTAATATTGATAAATTTAAATACTAAAAAAAATAATTAAAAAAAAGAATTATTATAAGTTAAATTAAAACGTAAAATATTCTAATTTTGTAGTAATTTTATTCAGAAAAATACGATAGGAGAAAACGAAGGTAACAGACGTTAAGTGTAAAATTAATATGCACGGTGTCGGGTTCAGTAGTTCGCCGCGTCGCTAACAGATGGCGGCGGGACACACCCACACCCCCCCCCCCCCCCACACACACACACACACCCCCACACACACACACACACCCACACACACACACACACCCCCACACACACACCCACACCCCCCCCCCCACACACACACACACACACCCCCACACACACACACACACCCACACACACACACAAGCTTCAGTATGTATTTTGGTCTCATTCCTACATCTCTAATTCTTAAAACCATCGTTAATTTCATTTATACAGGTAAATCATTAATTAATCTACCTGTTACGCAGATTTTTACACTCAGATTCCTTACTAAATACGTTCCCTCATTATGGGGGAAAGTATTAATGTTTAGTGGTAGATCGCCTTTAAATCTTGCCTTAGTTAATCCCCCACTTCGTTTTCTCTACTGTGTAACCTTGAGAAAATATGTAACAGTAATAGTAATAATTTTCGTTAACACTTCGCTATTTCCGAGTTGATTTATTATTTTTAAAATCTTCGTTATAAATGTTTCTTTTGATTATGTCATGAAAGGAGTTTATTTCACCTGAACAATAACAACAACAATAACAATAATAACAGCAACAAAAACAACAACAATAACAATAATAACAACAACAACAACAATAACAAAACAATAACAATAATAATAACAACAACAATAACAACAACAACAACAACAACAATAACATATATAACAACAGCAACAAAAACAACAACAATAACAATAATAACAACAACAATAACAACAACAACAACAACAACAATAACAATAATAACAAACACAACAACAATAACAAACAAAACAAAACAACAACAAAAAACAAACAACAACAACAACAATAACATAATACACAACAAAACAACAAAAAACAAACAAAACAAACAACAACAACAAACACAAAACAAATACAAAAAACAACAAATAACATAATAACAAAACAATAACAACAACAACAATAACAACAATAACAATAATAACAACAATAACAATAATAACAACAACAACAACAACAACAACAACAATAACAACAACAACAACAACAACAACAACAACAACATCACGATCAATAACAATATTAAACAATCAAAAGAACACCAACAAAGACAACAAAAACACCGTAACCTAACACACGATAACAAATACAGACATAGAAAAATGGTAATAAATAAGTAAACAAAATAAGATTGAAATAAGGTAAATTTCTATATTTTGTCTTTATTTAAAACATCGTATTTTTTTTCGATATAATTATTTTGTTAAGGGATTTATGTTACTTTATTATACACAACAAAAACTCGTATCCTTTGTCTACCCTTTTATAGTCCGATTGTCTTTGTTTTTTTTATTGTTGTTGCCTGTTGGGATCTGGGTAGACTTTTAACTATATTCTAAATCCCCAACTCGTAGCAATATTAAATCAAGGTTGTATTATAGTGAATAATATTAATGTAAATAATTAACTCCTAGAAAGATTAATTAGTATAGACTATAATTAATTACATAGATTGTTAGTAATTATATAACTTTAAGGTGTAAGTAGTAATTATTTTGGTATTATTATAAGTGATGATTAATAACTCGTTTAATTTTATGTGTTAGGTAATTAGTAATGATGAATGGATCACCTGAAGATTAGCCCCCCCTGTTGTTATGTCCTTATAATTAACCTTCCTATAGATAATCTGATTTAACCTAACCCAGATTAATTTAACCTAATCTAATATAACTTAACCTAATATAACCTAATTTAACATAATTTCGACAGTAGAGAAAAAGTTACAGTATTTATATATTAATTTGGTCGAATGTTTTAATGTGTTGTGATTGTCGACCAGATTAGCGAACTGGGAAAATTTTTACAAACATTCAGACATACTCAGACAGATACCCAGACATAGAGGCACGCGGCTAGATACACAAACTGACACCAGATAGACATGCAGACTTATTGGCACCTAGACAGATATCCCACACAGATTCCAGACAGATAGACAGTCACCCAGACGAAAACAATTAGACACCCAGACAGTCAACCAGACGAAAACAATTAGACACCCAGACATCCAGACAGTCACCCAGACGAAAACGATTAGACACCCAGACAGACATCCAGACAGTCACCCAGACGAAAACGATTAGACACCCAGACAGACATCCAGACAGTCACCCAGACGAAAACGATTAGACACCCCAGACAGACACCAAGGACAGGCAGACAGACAGACAGACAAGCAGATGATAAAACTATACAATAATATGTCTGTCTAGAAATAAGACATTTGAGAGAGAGAGAGAGAGAGAGAGAGAGAGAGAGAGGGTGCTTCTTCGACAACTCAATCGCCTACTGAGACATGTACGACATTTTCAGCTGCTAGACGTCGCCAAACACCCTGCCAGACACACGACAAACACACACACACACATCATGGTATACGGTGACCTTGTTGGCAAAGGGGAATCTACTTACACTTAGGTACACATACATACATACATACATACATACATGTACATACGCACATATATACATACATTACATATACACAAATGTAAGAACACTTCCTCCCTTATCCCACCACTTTCCTCTCTCTCCTTTCCACTTCTCCCTCTTCCCTCCCTCCACCCCTCTTCCATCCGTCCTTCCCTTTCTCCCCCCTTCCCTTCCTTTCTTTCCTTCCCCCTCCTCTACCCTTCCTTGCTCCTCTTCCCTTCCTCCCACCTATTTTTATCATACCTTCCTCCTCTTCCCTCCCACCTCTTCTTATGATACCTCCCTCCTCTTCCCTCCCTCCTCTACCCTACCTTCCTCCCTCTTCTTCCCTCCCACCTCTTCTTATGATACTTCCCTCCTCTTCCCTCCCTCCTCTTCCCTCCTTCACCCTCCGTCCTTGGGAAATATTTTAGAAGGTCGTTTGTTCAGCCGTCTGCCTCGAGCTGAACAAGATATATAAGCCAAAGAAAGCACGATGTTCCTGTGGCCACCCTTCTGGCCACCACGATGTTCCTGTGGCCACCACTCCTGTCCACCACGAAGGTACTGTGGTTGCCACCTACTGGCCACTATGAGAGTCCTGTGGCCACCTTTCCTTACCACCACGAGGGTTATGTGGCACACCCCTCCTGGCCACTATGAGAGTCCTGTGGCCACCTTTCCTTACCACCACGAGGAGTATGTGGCCACCCCTCCTGGCCACAACAAGGGTCATGTGGCCACCATTGACAGTCCTGAATCTGGCCACAACAAAAAAATTGGCCAAATATTCAGAATCTCTCTGGCCCCGTCTACACACACACTCTCTCTCTCTCTCTCTCTCTCTCTCTCTCTCTCTCTCTCTCTCTCTCTCTCTCTCTCTCTCTCTCTCTATTGATTTATTTGGTCTGTGATGGGAAGAGATCCAAGAAGGGAACGAGAGAGAGAGATGACTAAACCGCCGTAATAACTTTGATACAGCAACAAAAACTAGAGACAGAACGACCAGGTGTTTCTGAAGGAGGAGGAGGAGGAGGAGGAAGAGGAGGAGGAGGAGGAAGAAGAGGAGGAGGTGATGTTTACGTGTATACAGTGGTGGAGGTAATGATAGTAGTAGTGGTGGTAGTAGTGGTAGTGATGGTAGTAGTGGTGGAAGTGATGGTAGTCGTGATAGTTGCTGTTGAAGTGGTAGTAGTAGTTGAAGTGGTTGTAGCAGTGATGGTATTGATGGTATTAGTGGTGGTAGTGGTAGTGGTGGTAGTAGTGGTAGTGGTGGTGGTGGCCGTGACTGACAGGTGGTGAGGCAGCTGGTAGGCCCCGGGCGAGCAGGTGTCGTCCCAAGCAGGTGCTGATATCACCTGCTCTCTTTCCCTCCCTGTCTCTCTCTCTCTCTCTCTCTCTCTCTCTCTCTCTCTCTCTCTCTCTCTCGCTCTCTCTCTCTCTCTCTGCATTGACTCAAAAAGACATTAGGACGCACAAACATAAACAAACAGACAAACACAGAACCCTCACATACACAGTCACACAAGGAGGCGGTCAGTCATCATGACCCAGCATTTATCCCCGTGACCTGACCTGACCTAGTTTTACGTTCACATGTGATGCTCCGACTCTCACTTGACCCTCCTTAAAAACTGGGTCATGGTCACACACACACACACACACACACACACACACACACACACCAGGTCATAATTATAATTGCTGTCTTAGTAAATGAATAGTCCTGACCTGAGCTGACCTGACCTACCAACATGTGACCTCCTTTGATGGACATTGGTGGCCTCTCTTGTCGGGCCCTCCTGTCAGGTCATCTGGTCAAAGGCAGGTCAAAGGTCACAGGAATGTAAATATTAATATCTTTATTATACATAGACTAATGCATGAAGGAGGGATATTTGTGTTAACCTTGTCTGTCTCTCTGTCTGTATCTTAGTGTGTCTGTCTGTGTGTCTGTCTGTCTGTCTCTCAGTGTGTCTGTCTGTGTGTTTCTCTGTCTGTTAGGCGTGTGGTAGTATCCAGATTATCTTATTTATAAATTAGCATAGAAGAAACGTAGATAAAAGGAGAAAAAACGTAGGAATGGAAAGAAGGAAAATATAAATACGAAAGAAGATAAAAACAATAACAAACGAGAAGAATAGGTCAGGTCAGGAGAGGTCATGGGGGGTCACATCTTAGTTGACCTCCAATGAGATCCCAGAAACTAAGGGAGGAGTGTTGGGTCGCTCTAATCTGACCCTCTTATCACCTCTTTAAGAAGCTAGGTCAGGTAAGGTCACTCGTCTCATGGATCATCTTCACTCCAGTTTGACCCTCTTCCCACCTATATGAGAAGGGAGGTCAGGCAAGGTCACTGGTTTAAAGAATTTTTCGGTACTCTAATTTGACCCTCTTGTCACACTTCCAAGGATATGAATGAGGTCAGGATTGTTTGTTTGTGTCTGTCAGTTTGTGTGTATGTGCATATAGCAAACCCCTTACACACACACACATACCCATACATACACACACAAACAAGCTAACATAAACAAACAAACAGACGTAAATGCAAACACATTCAAACACACACACAGTCATAATGAAATACACAAACAAACAAACAATTAGGCCATATTTTTTTAAAGGTCACCTGACAGTCCAGTGGCGGCTGCAGAGCTGCAGTCCCCCAGACACTCACTGCCAGGCGTATGATTCCTTTAGAGAGACAGCTGAATAATACACTACCAACAAATATATCATTTATATGTTATTTAATTATTTTCAATACGTTGCTAAGTGAATTTTCATTAAAATCAGACCAAAATTTAAGTTACTTTCATAGTTGCTGTCAATGCTGTACGATTCATGTCTGTTATTAATTGGCGCCGCCGCCGCCGCACAATGAGCTGCACTTGAAGCAGCTCAGTCTCGTACAACGTGTTTACATTGCGTGTGGACGGTGTGGTTAAATCGTGCTTTCTTTAATTACCCTTTGACGATGGAAAATCGAGTGAAGTATTTGCAAAACATCAACTTTTCCCAGCTGACATTAAATGAAAAGACTGAAATCAAAGCAAGAGGAAGACCTACACCAGTTTTATCCATTCAACAGAACAGTACAAGCAGGAACAAAGAATACACACGCCAGTTTAACATGAGTGTTTATGGCTCTGTGGTTGTGACGAGGCAAATACTTTATTCTGCTTATTGTTTGGTGGGGACTCGGCATGGACGAAAAGTGGTGTGACTGACTTGAGGCATTTGCCACAGAAAATAGTGAAACATGAGCAGTCAGCCAAACATATGAATAACATGATTAATTTATCGTTGCTGGGTAAAGTGACACAGCATACAAGCTCTCAGTTGCAAAACACAATGAACAGGTGAAAAAAAACATCAACTACAACTCATACCTGAGGTAGGTCACCTACTGTTGTGTGAGGCTTGC